>JBAMIE010214465.1:0-10074 GCA_037177295.1 Kaempferia parviflora
GCGCGGACGGACGATCCACCAGGAGAGCTACCATCTACCTAAAGCTCACCTCATCATCTAGTCAGCCCTAAATCTTCTACTTGCAAGGTACCAAAATCCCTAACGTCATCCGCCCTATATCAGACAGGATTAAAAATAATTTTAACTAATTTAAACTAATTTTAATGAAATTTAAATAATTTTATGGGAAAATTATATCAAAAATAATAAAGAATATTTTGATATAGTGGGATTTGATTAGTATGAAACAATCAATTTTTTTAATATCGTAGTAGTTACTATGTAACAGTTACATATTGTAGTAACCACCTCATAGCTGTTAAAATAATATTAACAAAAAGTATTTTGGAGATGAAAAATATAATGAGATACTTATTTGATAATCTTACTATCTTACTATCTTACTATATTATTAAGAATCTGATCCCAATACTAACTACTTTTTTAATTAATTTGGTGAAGCTACGATGAAATTACGTTAATATCCTTTTTTTCTTTTCACATAAAAAATAATTTTATGATTTATTAATAATTTTAATAAATAATCTAAAGTTCGAGACTCAGCTGCGGTGTATTATTAAAAAATGTTCTCATTATAATCAAAGATTTAGAGTTCGAGACTCAGCTGCGGTGTATTATTCAAACAGATAAGCTTCTATAAATATCTTAGGTCGGCGACATTAAAAAGTACATCTTTCTTGACCTTTTGGCTAATATTAAGTGTAGTAGTATCTGTTCTTATCAGTTTAATATCTGATATAAAAAATTAAATTAAATTTTTATGAGGGAGAGTCTGTTGCAATAGTTTGCTATGAGGTTCTTAAGTGTAACATATGTGCGTGATGACTAATTTTGATGCTGTTTAATTTTTGCCGTTTTTTATTTTTTTAATAAAAGGTAAAAAAATGAAGAGTTATTGTAAGGATTTCCATGTATATTCAGGTGTCATTTGGTTCAAGAGGTGGGAATTGGGAATATGAATGAGTTTGATAGTAGATTGGAATAAGTTTAGTCATTCCAATACTAGTGTTTGGTTTATAAGTTTTGTTAGGTACGATTACCATTTTGAAATTTATATTATTATTATTATTATTATTTTATTTTTTTCTATCCTTTCCCTTTAATTATTTATTTATATTTTTTGTTTTTCCTAATTTTATAATTTTTTTTTATTTTTTCCTTTCCCCCCTATTTTGTTTTTTTTTCATTTTTGATTTTTTTTTAATTTTGTTTTATTTTTATTTTTGATTTTTTTTTTTAATTTTGTTTTATTTGTTTTATTTTTATTTTTGATTTTTTTTTAAATTTTGTTTTATTTTTATTTTTATTTTTGATTTTTTGATTTTGATTTTTTTTTAAAAAATTTGTTTTATTTGTTTAAATTTTTTAATTTTAATTTTTAACTTTTAATTTTTTTAATTTTTAATTTTTAATTTTTAATTTTTAATTTTTAATTTTTGATTTTTTTTAATTTTTTTTGTTTTTTTATTTTTTAAATTTTAAATTATTTTTACAAATTTTTAATTAATTTATTAATTTTATTTGTTTTACTTTTTAAATTTTTTTATTTTTTTTATTTTTAAATTTTAATTATTTTTTTATTTTTAAAATTTAAAATTGTAAAAATTTTAAATTTAAAAAAAAAATTAAATTTTTAAGGAAGAATCGGAATGGGAAATGAAACCCACCAAATTGTATGAGTTTGATGATTCCCATATATTTAAAAATTATTCTCAAATTTTCATTTCCAAACCCACAATCTAAACACTATTATATACTATCATTCTATTCTCTCATTCTTAAATTCATGAACTAAACGCTACCTCAATTTTTCCGTGGCTTCGACGGCGCGGCGAAGCTGAGTCAGCGAGGATTGGGTCGCGGTGATGTCACGTGATGACTGTTGCTGACTCACCCTTGTTTCTCCATGACGACCCGTGGGAATGAATCTCCCCATCACCCGAGAAAATTTTCCAATTCGATCAAAATCGTTCCATGGGTCCACTAGCAGATCTGACTGGACGATGGGAAACTCCAAACGACGGCCGTCTGATCTCTGGGGTGGACAACTCATATCGCTTTCGCCTTCACAGCTCCTCCCTACCACGAAATTGGACGTAAATAACTAAAAAAATAACATTCTTTCTCTCTCTCTCTCTCTCTCTCTGCGCTGCGTCTCCGGCCAACCTTCGCCGCGATCGCCGGCCCTTCCTCCTCCCCTTGAAACGGTAACGCCGGACGAATGCCTCCGCTCTCTATTCTATGAATCTTGGAGCTTTCGTTAGCCGTAACTGGAATTTTGTATCTATTTTTCTAATCATAGGCCCCAGATCGAGATCTGTTTCTTCGACTGCTCCGGCCATGGATTTCATGAAGGTCCTTGATCAAACGGTTCGAGAAATGTGAGAATCCTCCCGATCTCTTTCATTAATCTCTTTTCGGTTGAGATCTGTAGTTCGAGACATTTTCTTCTCTCTTTTCCGCCGTCTAACAATCTTGTTGACCTTATTGCAGCAAAAGAGAGGTCAATCTAAAAGTTCTCAAGGTTCCCGAGATCGAACAGAAGGTGGTCTTCTGTCTTCAGATCTGAATTGTTTTGATCCTGCCCCGTTTATTACTTTGTTTTCATTGGGGAGATCTTAGTTTTGACCGCTTCTGATTTCATTCTCATTGATCCGGGTGGTCTCCGGAACACTCATGAAGAAGATTTCATTCTCATGATTTTTGTTTTTGGCAAATTCGATTGGAACAAAGCTTAATCTGGTTCCTATATTCTTTCTGAACTCCGAGAATCTGAAATTGCCATTGAACTTATATTATACTTTTTTGTTGGAAAAATAGAGAATGTGTAGATGTGCCCGCTTCTGTTATTCATATTAAGAATTATGATTATCTACCTAGTTGCTTGTCCTACACATCTTAAGCGAGCATTTGCTCGATTGCTAGTTGACGAAGATATAATAACTTAACAGTGTTCTGTTCTATCCTGATCTTAATAGTTGTTATGCTAGTAGTTGATGTTCTGATTGCTTCTCTTGGTTAACAAATGGGCAATGTGTAGGTTCTTGATGCTACCAATGATGAAGCTTGGGGTCCCCATGGGACTGCTTTATCAGAGATTGCTCATGCGACAAAAAAATTGTAACTTTCAATCAACTCAATACTTTTAATGCTGAATTAATCTCATATTTTATAAAATTAGCACTACTCAATGTTCATTTAACACTTTCATGCAGCAGCGAGTGTCAGATTATTATGGGTGTGCTCTGGTCAAGGCTAACTGATACAGGACCTAACTGGCGCCATGTATATAAGGTGGTTCTTCAAAATATTTATTTATTTTAAACTCCAATTCCTAACTTCCTCTAATATTTGAAACTTAAAAGGCTTGGTTTCTTGGTTCTCAGGCACTTACTGTGATTGAGTACTTGTTAGCCAATGGATCAGAACGAGCAGTTGATGACATTCTTGAGCATACTTTTCAAATTTCTGTAGGTCAATTTTTATAGTGAAATTGAGGATGTTTTTCTTGCTTCTTATACTTCTTCACAATTAGTATCATATCTGTGAAGGCACTTTCGAGTTTTGAGTATGCTGAGCCTAATGGGAAGGATGTTGGAATCAATGTAAGGAAGAAAGTTGAAACTATATTAGCTCTAATGAATGACAGGGAAAAGATACAAGCAGTAAGAGACAAAGCCACAGCAAATCGAGATAAGTAAGGCTTTGTCAAACTGATTATTTAATTCTCCGGTTTTAAAACCAATGTCTTATATTTCATGTAAATCCCACATTTTAGGTATGTTGGCTTGTCGTCGAAAGGAATATCCTATAAATCGAGTTCAGCCTCATATAGTAGTAGCAGCTATGGAAGTGGTTATGGAAGTAGTTCTAAGGAAGTTGACTCCTTTAAAGATAGTTATAAAGAGGGAGAAAATGCAAAAGAAAGTAAGTGGAAGAATGAAAAGAAAGATGGTCAAAATTTAGAAGCTGCTTCTGAAAAAGAAGGGAGCAAATCGAAGAAGCAGGTTTCACATCATGCTAGGTACAGAAAATATATATTAGTTTTCTTCATTTCTTCTCAATTCAAAGTAGCAATTTGTTTTTTTCTGTGTGTGAGACAAATTCGTCCAATTATAGCAATGGTGTCCAAGTATCTTGGCATTTACAGATTAACTTTTTTTTCCTATTTGAATGAGAAGAATTGTGTTGGGTAGCTGTACTATAAGAATAATTCCTCATGCTCTCTCAATCACCAACTTGGAAATGACTGGATATGTTTTCCACAGGTTCTGAAACCATGCAAAAAAACTTATTGTAAAGTTATGTTTTATGGTTTATCTGGCAAACTTGAAATTATCCAAGTATAATCCCAGAACAAACTTATTTCTCCAAAGACTCCTGGCTGGACATGTGTCACACTTGTCGGGTTTGGTATCAAAACATTACCTACAAGAGCTTGCTTCTAGAAATTTTTTCACGATGGACTATATCTCAAGGGAGTGTGTTTGTTATTGGAATTGGCATCAAATCAAGTTTAAAGGATTTTACTTCATCCTTCCAACCTGATTTATTTTATATGTCATTTTTAACTTTGTCAAATATTCTGTTGGACAAATTAAATGGCAATAGCTTCAAGACTGCTCAAATCGCCCAAATTTCATTCCAGTTCCTGATTGGAGTTTGAAAAAATTGTAAACAATAATAAAAAATCTTCATACGGTTTTTCCCAATGACTTTCTAAATGTTATAGTTTTGGTATTTATTTAAGTGCTTGAAAAGGTTCCACAAGACTTGTATAAAATAATTTTTCAGAGTGATGAATGGCATTCTTATCAAATATTTTGCATTTTTGGTGTACTATAGAAATTGGAGACCTGGCTCAAGCAAGTTAGGTCAGGTTTTGGGATTCTTGTTTTGCAATCTATTTTCAATCATGTTTCAGGTTTTAGAGTAAAGACTTGAGAAGATCCAACCTGGCATGATCGTATAACATATGTTAACATCATAAAAAATAAACCTTGAAAAAAACAACTTATGCCAAATTTATTTTTTTGCCCGGATGCAATTTTTTTGTTCATCCAAAATTGGGGCTGAGTTTAGACTAAAATTTTATTTCCCTTCACCCAAAAAAATTTAGGTTAGGTCCTTATCCTTTACTGGTTCTAAGAGTAAGAATGACACCAAAATGTTTATGTAGTTTGAAGAAAGTAGTTAAACTTGTGAATTAAGCTACTAGTGTTCATGGCCAAAGCGGAGGAACAAGCTTGGATTATTTGACACACCACAGATAAATATTTGTGCCTCATTCAATGATTTTATAAAGTTGCATGCCTCATTATCTTTTCACAAGAGAGAAAAGAGGGGAAGAGCAGTACCTTGAAGAAACAAATAAAACTTTCATTAAAATTCATGCCATGTTGAACATGTTACAATTATGCTTGTATATAGACTTTTACTCGTAGGATCATCATCATCAAGCTGGTTTTTTCTAACTATTTAGAGGTGGGTAAATCTTATGCCTTCATTGAGCTTGATTTATGCAAGTTTATATCGCTGGTATGGTAAAATCAATTAAAACGCCATCAAGCTATCTTTGTCTGAACTCTTTAGCGGTTGTTTACGTGAAACATTTCCTCCTACGATCATCATCACCACCATCATCAAGTGTCTTTGTCTCAATTATATAGGTTTGTTACATGAATATTATCCTTGAGCTTTGTGCAAGGCTATATGAATATTCATATCAATTAAATCATTTTTTGTTATATTGACTAATGCAATCTTTGGTCTCTATTTACCCGTACAATTTTAACTATATTAATTATAGAATATATTGTTTGTTTTTGAATATGGCGGTACCATCTTAATTCATCTTTTCTTATTGCTTCATCTTCTGGAGCTACCCCTAGTTGCTCTTGAATATTAGTATTTTTTTTACTTTATCATGTCTAGGGAACCCATATATCCATCTTAGCATTGTGATTTCTTCTGCATTAACTTTTTATGTGTTGCTTCTTAATAGCCTAATATTCCAATCCAAAAAGTATTGGTTTATGCCATAATATATACCATAATATATAAAATTTTCCTTCTGTTCCTAAGATAGAAAGAAAAGCACTAAAATATTGCGTTAGCAAATATACTTATTCTACCTTTATTATAATGAATAGATATTAAATGTCTCAAGTTTAAATCTTGAAAGCATTTGTGTTATTATCCTCACTAATGAAAACTCAACAAGAGTGAGTTGAATAGACCCATTGCCTTTGATCTATTGCCACTATTGCAGTATTGCTTGAGTTGACAATAGAATGAATTGGTAGTCAGCCAGTTTTTACTTAGATTGACAATATATGTAATTGGTTGTTTCATAAGGTTGATAATGTTATGTTTACCTTAATTTTCCACTCTTGTATTAATTTCTTTAATTCTTAATTTTTTCACTTTTTTTTACTCAGAAACCAAGATTCTTCTTCATCAAATCCTTTAAAGATATCAATCAAGTCAGCTTCAATTTCATCTTCTAAAAACACCAATGTCAAACCCAAAAATGAGGATGATTTTGATGACTTTGATCCACGTGGATCTTCTTCTGCTGGTATGTTCTAATGCAAGTATGCTATGCCTATAATAGTGCAATTGCATTCTGAAATGGCTAGCTGAATGTTTCTTATATTACATTTTAATGAAAATTATTAAACATGTTTTCTAGTTATTCCACTTGCAAGTCTACCATCTAAACCTACTTTTAATTGTGTTTGTTTGTGTAAATTCAAGGTTATGCACCTATAATGGTTTCAGGTTGATGTAAGGTTGGTTTCGAAGAGATCCTAACAAACACAAGGAAAGGAAGTACTTGTGGAATATAGATATTTGATCTATTGGAATTTACGTTTTGGCATATTATGTAGTTCTTACATTTGCCTTGAATCAATATTTTGGACAAAATGCTAGAAAAGTTAGCTGTTTTGGAATCTTATGAGCAATAATTAGACAGTATATATTGGATGAAGTAGAGGTATTAGTTTTCATGGTCATATTAGTAATCAATAAATGAGAAGATACGATTGGAAAAGATCATACTGCACAAACAAATAGGTGTTAAGAAACTGCAGAGCTTCCCTCATGACTACTGCAAGTTGCAACTGCTCTTGTATGCCAATTCCAGTAGGAGATAGTAAAAATATATTGATGAGCACAGCGAAGAATTGACTCAATGAATCAATCTTTATTGACATGATACAGAAATCAAAACTGTAACGAATATAAAAAATCTAAAATTGGAAGGCACAGAATAAATATGCATTCATGCCTTTGCAGACTCACATGCTGCGTTACTCAGAGAAGGATACCGAGTATTTGACAGGAATATGGATCATAATGTTCTAAAAAAGTTTTACACATGATAAATATGGGCATTTTGTGTTAATTGTGGCAATTTTGGTGGAACAGTATGGAGTGAGTAAATAAAGAATCCAAATATGAGAACTTATTTGTTCATTGATCAGGTAGTAACAATGTTTCTGCTGTTCACCATCACAAGTCATTAGACTTAGACCTGTTGTGGGCATAACTTGGTTGCCAAGGCACTTAAGTGAAGCAAGTGCATTCACATCCTTGACGTTGATTTTTGCAACAAGTCACTTGAATTGACCTCTTACAAGGCATGGCATGATTGAAGCTTTTGCCTATCCTAAAATTTTAACCTAAAACCAGGTCTTGGTCGATCCAAACACTAAATCTAAATGCTGGGGTTTGCTAATTTCTGCCGACAAGAGCTAAGGGGATGATAGGTACATAATTGAATTGGCCCTTTGGAGACTTGCAAATATTGAATACAAATAAAAAAACAGATGCCTAATTTTCCTTTCTCCCCTTATGAATCTCACAGTTCTAATAGAGTCATCATGCTCTGGTATGAATCAAGGAGGTGGCAACTTGGGATTACAAGGTTGCAAACATAGTCCCACGTTGAAAACATATGGGAAAGATCATGAGTTTACAAGAGAAAGGTATCTTTATTGGTACGAGACCTTTTGGCTAGAGCCCAAGAGTAAAGCCATGAGGACTTAGGCTCAAAGTGGACAATATCATGTCATTATGGAGATATCTTAATTCTTTTGCACCTTACTGTTGGATCGTAGATGGCCGGTTTTCTTCTTCCTATTAGGGTTAGCGCAGCGGAAATATGCAATTCAAAAACTAAACAATGCTAACACCTTTACTTACTTGGTATCCACCTCCAGCGGAGGTGACTAATCCAATGATCCACACGTTCGAACACTTGCACTATGAACTTTGCCTCTTGTCAGTGAGGCGAAACCTCTCACAATCACCTTCTTCCTCTTTACAATAGAGCTTAGGATGTGGAGGAGGAAAGAAGGCTTAGAGCATTAAATTATCAGTGGAGCACTAGCCATTTTCGTGGCTAAGTGTCCTTCTTAAATAGGAGGAGAGAGTGGAGCTAAACTTCCACTCAGCCTCGCCATCAGTCGTCTGGACCCATGATCAGGTGACTGATCCCCTCACAGATATCGCTTTCAAACCTCAAACGGTCACTCAACGGGTGGCAATGGCTACTACATCAGTCGCCTGGTGTAGGCGACTGGTCCACTTGACCAATCTTTCTGTGAGGTTCATTTTTGCTCTGAAATAAGGATCAGTCTCCTGGTCCGATACAAACCTCACCCTCTCATCACTCCGGAATCACCCTTTGAAGCCCTCTTCCTTTGGCCTCGTCCCTTGAATGCATACAAGCCCATGGCTCGTCTCCATGCCATCCTTCACTCACCTTGAAGTCCGCTTCCTCGGATCTGTTGCTTCCACATTCGGTGGTCCCTCGGATGCGCCATCCTTCACCAACTCAAGGACGGAGCCCTTGTATGAGATTTCCATGAACTTGATTAGTCCCTGCATAGCTCGAACCCACATCAAATCCATATGAAACATAACTTAAATCATTTGACACATACATCAAAACACGATTGCATCAACAATAACAGGTGGTGGCACAAAATCTTTAAGGTCAGGAGATTTCAAATCGATGATCTGAGTTTACCTTCGAGAATCTTTACTACCGTCAGACTGTAAGTCGAGAAGGGGAGGAGCCTTTGAAGACCTTGGTTTTCGAGTTGAACTTGCCCAATTTTCTTGTATGTTACATGTAGAGAGTTTTGTTGATTGATTGAACGAAGTCAAGCGAATCTTTGAGCATGAGCAGGTTTTGGATTAGATGAAGATGAAGTTGATTGCCATTAGACTCAAGGGATAAGAATCGAAGTGGTGGGAACAAATATGACGTTCATGGGATAGACAGAGCAAGTTCAAAATAGATGATTGGAAGAAGATGAAGAATAAGCTGAGACGTGATGTCATTCTCGCAAGTGCACGGGTTGTCATCAAGTAATAAAATTTATCGATCCCAGGGATTGATGTGCACCAATGAACTGACGCTTGTAGCTAGCTAAACAATCGAAATATTATTTGGTTTATTGTGAACTAGATTGTAAGAATAATAGAGAGAGACCGAGAGAGTTTGGGTGAATTAGGTCAAGGGTGAGTATTCTGTTAGTGCCCCAAGCTGGTTTTGATGTGATCAACCAAGTTGGAGCCCCAAGATGTATTTTTTGATCCTTGTGTCCAAGTGTGCAGGAGCTTAGAAACACAAGAAGTGGAGCGGAAGACGTGGCGGACGAGAATGACGACACGAGAAGTGAGTCCACGAGCTCAGTGCGTACGAGGGACAAGAAGCTGTGGAAGAGTACACTGGCGGACGAGAATGACGTGCACGGTGGTCCGAGAGATGAGAAGCCGGGGAGGAAGCCTTCTTAAGCAAGGATGGAAAATGGGTTCGGGTGAGCTCTTCATAAATTTTACAAACTTCGGCATTTGGCGTATGACATCTATCAATGGGATATCTACATTCAAGCTCTGCACCTTTTCTAAAAATTTCTCGAATTCTTCATCCTTCTCTTTTGTAGTCAACCTTTGAGGAAAAGGAACCGGTAAACGTTGTTGTGGTACCGGAGGATAATCTTCAACCGCAATGGTACTCTCCTCTTCCCTTTGAGT
>JBAMIE010214503.1:0-10073 GCA_037177295.1 Kaempferia parviflora
CAGGAGGACCGTTGGATCAGATCATGAATCCATATATTTGTCCCTCCTGATCTGATCCAACGGTCCTCCTGCTGTGGACCAGGGAGGAACCACAGAAAAGTAGACCAAAGGATCTGCACTCATTATTATATCCTGAATGGTTAGTCAAAATTGATGAATTCCAGTTCACTTGTCAATATTTGATCTAGTACGATATTACGTAGATCATGATTGATCAAATATTAATAATATTAAAATATTTGACGATGTCGAAAGTCCACTGTGATATTAGCATGAGGTAAGAAAAGTCTTAGTGAATCACGGATAACCGACATCTAGTGATCGGAAGAATAACAAGTTGGCACGAAGATGAGGTCCAACTGTGGGTTATGGTTCGCCGGACACTTGACAATCGAAAGTCTAACAGAGTGTTGAGATGAGAACCAAGTGAGTTATATATAGTTAACCAAATATTTGGTGATCGGAAGTCCAACATGTAGTTGGCAAAAGAAAAGTCTAAGTGGGTCACGGTTGACCGGCTTGGTGCTCAGAATCCAACTGGGAGTTGGAATGAGGCGTGAAGTTCTGGCAGGTTTAGGTTGATCGAATGCTTGGCAACGAGGATTCCGACAAATCAAACTACCAAAAGTCATAACTTTTGACTCGGATATCAGAAGAAGACAATTTTTAGTACAAAATGGAGCTTGTTCAGAAATCTATAATTTTACCTGCTAGTTTCCAATCGATTGATAGTTTATTTCCAATGAACAGAATACTTCCAAATTAATTGTTCTAATTGACTAGAAGCATTCATCAATCGATTGGTAAGCTAAAATAGTTGTTCTACAGATTTAAATGAACAGATCTAACATGACAATCGATTGGTAGATTGAAATCAACCTGAACACAACCCTATAAAAGAGGGTTTCATGAAGATTTTAATGGGTCAATTCTTGAGTGTCTATAGACAATGTATTATTGCATTTCCCACCACCAAGAGGGAATCCAAAATAACTAAAGAGCAAGTAAAGCTAAGGTTTTCATTGTAAATTGTAAAGTCATTTTTATTTTTATTTGCATTCTTGTTTCTTATTGTATTATTGTGTTATTGTAAGAATAAGATTGTAAAAGACTTCTCTGACTTCGGAAGGTATTCAAACATTAGATGTTCATAGTGGAGGGAGATCACCAGGAGCAGGTCTTGGATTAATTGTATAAGAGGTGGACACCAAGTAAAATCTCAGAGTTGTGCATATGCCGTCGAGTTTGATTCAAGTTTCCACTGTGTATTCAAATGAGCACTAGATCAAGAAAAAAAGTGATCGGAACTATTCACCCCCTTTAACTTGCACAGATCTTGATATGAATATGGGTTCCTACCTCTTTATTTATTTGTATTATGTTCTTGGATTGCGGTAATTGTCGTCCGTTGCCACTTATATTCATTGTTGCATAAGCTATGAATCATGATAAATCATTCCGGGTTAGTGGTAGGGGAGGGCATCCAAGATCTTAGTCTTTAAGTTATAAAAATATGTTCTTGCCTTGGGGTAATGGTGCAGTAGTAGAACACCTTTTTTAAATTTTTAGCTATTTAAGGATTGAGTCTTAGCTTTGGCGAATTAACAGATGTATTTTTTCTTAATGGTGGTTGATCTAAGAACGCTAGGCTGATGAGTCACCCGTTGTGAGTACTTTTCGTTTTACCCCTAGTCGTCGACGAAAAACTCTTGTGAAATTGAAACAGTTATAACAAGGCAATCACCTACTAATTTTAAAAATAACTAAAATACTTACCTAACTTTCATATTTTGAGCAGAGATAGTTCAAACAAGTTTGGAGGACCAGATGTTTGGCAGGTAAGTTGATGTGAGCTACTGGAGGTAGTGAAGTGAGGTCGTATCCCATTTGAGACAAACCTTAGGTACTGATTCAACTAAAGAAACAAACGGAAGTTTATAAGTTGAGATCAAGACAGTCCTAACATGCATCATTACTATCTATTGTATTAATTCTATTTTGTAAGATCATATGACCCTTTGAATTTCAAAGGGTTATAACTTTTTATTCAGGACTTAGAATCAGGATCTGTCAGAAGCTACGGGTGCAAAACTCAGAGATCTACAATTCATAAATCTACATTTTATCAGTTGACTAAAAGGATCCATCGACTGATCAAACAGATCAGTTAACAAATAAAAGCTGGAAAGTGAAAAATGATCAGGTCGAAGTGTAGGAAAGGAAATTCAGAGGTTCCGTCGACGGATCAGATGGATCAGTTGATGAATAAAATTTAGAAACTACAAAATAATCAGATCGAAGTGCTGGAAGGAATCCAGAGGTTTCGTCTACTCATCAAGTGGATTAGTTTAGGGAACATCATGATTTTCGTGATTTGACAGATCGGATCACAGCAAACAAGGAAGGACACAATAATCAATCGATGGATAAGTTTATTAGTTGACGGATTGGTTCAGTCGATGAAATATGCCCTATAAAAGAAGCCCTCAAGCTCTGAGATAAGTAGAACTTTCTGTAATATGATTTTCTATTGCTATTCTACCGTGCTGGTGCAAGCTGCAACTACTACAACTCCGTTGAAGCCTCTGACAAACTACATGTATTCTTATACTCTTTCATTGTCGGTACATTTATTTACTAGTACTTTGTATTAAATCTGTAATATCATTTGATCATATAGTGGATTCCTCAATGAGTGCGATCGACGATCACGAGTGTTGGAGTAGGAGTCACTGAAGGCTCCGAACCATGTAAAAAAAAATTGACTTGTGTTCTATTTGTCTATTCTTACTTTATTCCACTGCGAACTCGTATTTTAAAAAGAAAAGGAAAGCTTTTAAGAGACGAGATTCACCTCCTTTCTCTCGTCCTCAATGGTCCTACATCTTCGGTCGGCCTAGTCGGCTAGGGAAATTAAAAGGCGGTTGCTTCCTTCTTCCGGGCAACCAGTGCTTCCTCCACATTAATGTACTTAGTTGCTTTCGCCAATAGGTCATCGAAGTCCTTTGCGGGCTTCCTGATGAGGGCTCAAAAGAACTTCCCCTCCAAAAGGCCTTGAGAAAAAGCCCTTATTAATATCCCTAAAGTGGTAGATGGAACATTCAGTGCTACTTGGTTGAAACACTTGATGTACGCGTGCAAGGACTCCTTTGCTCCTTGCCTGAGCATGAATAGAGTGTGGTTTGTTTTTGGTATTTCCTGCTTCTAGCAAAGTAATGCAGGAAAACGTTTTTGAATTCCTTGAAACAAGTGATAGATTCGACCGGCAGTCGGTTGAACCATCTTTGTGTTGAGTCAAAGAAAATGGTCAGAAGCACTCAACATTTTATTTCATCGCTGTACTGGTGCAGTAGAGCGGTGTTCTAGAATTTTTGGAGGTAATTCTCACGATTGGAACTACCTCCATATTCTTCGAATAACAAAGGTTTGAAACCCTTGGGCAGCTTTTCGTCCAACACTTCTTGACAGAAAGGCACATTGAGTTCGTCAGGTGCCTCCCGGATAGCCAAAGCCTTTCTATGCTTTGGGTCCCACAGAGGTGATTTCTCGGTCAAGAAAGTCTATGACTGCTCTATTTTGGTGCAGCCTTCTCATGGAGTTCAATAAAAGGCTCGAGGAAACTATTAGAGATGCTTCCTTTTGGATCCTCCTTCCGATATGAGAAGACCTTCTACCGAGGCTAATGGTGTCGGATGCAGGTGAGAGCCCGCAGTTTGCTTTTGCGAGGCTGCTTGTGCCTTAGCGTTCTTGAATATCTCGTAATCCTCGGGTGTCATGGTGACATTGATTTTGCCGGCTGAATCCATCTTCACATTTTGGGCAACCCGTGCTTCCTTCTTCAGTCGGCCTAGTCGGTTCGGTGTGTCTGAGGGATGAGAATCTGCGGAAGAGTACACCGGAGGACGAGAAGGACGCGCGCGGTGGTCCGAGGAATTAGAAGCCGGGAGAAAGCTCACTTGAGGAAAGGATGAAAGATTGATTTGGGTGAGCCCTATTCCGGATGTCCTAAATCACCCAAGAGATCGAAAGCGACCGCTGGAGTAAGCTGAAAGAAACCAGACCAGTCAACATGGAGTTGACTAGAAGCCGGGATGAGAAGCTGTGGAAGAGTATACTGGAGGATGAGAAGAACGCGCGCGGTGGTCCAAGGAACTAGAAGCCGGGAGAAAGCTCACTTGAGGAAAGGACGGAAGATTGATTTGGGTGAGCCCTATTCTGGATGTCTTAAATCATCCAAGAGACCGAAAGCGACCGGTGGAGTAAGCTGGAAGAAACCAGACCAGTCAACATGGAGTTGACTGGTCATGGGCACTTGGAAGTGGATAAAACTTTGTCCACCTAGGGGTGCCCAGACCAATCCTGGCGCCCGAGAATGCTCAAGATAGATTTTACCTGAGGCTATAAATAGAGCTCTGGTTCTCCTTGTTTTGGAAAACCAAACAATGTAACTTCTTGTATTCATGCGGTAAAGTCTTTGAGCTTCAATTTTCGTGTATGATGCTTCTCCATCTCCAACGAAGGAGTTTTCGATTAGAGCTTCAACTACGTTAGAGTAATAATCCGCTGATTGCGATCCAAGTAACTCTTTTGTATCTCGTACTTAATTTCTATTTCTGCATTATCTTTTTTTTTTAATTTCT
This sequence comes from Kaempferia parviflora, assembly GCA_037177295.1. NCBI lineage: Eukaryota > Viridiplantae > Streptophyta > Magnoliopsida > Zingiberales > Zingiberaceae > Kaempferia > Kaempferia parviflora. Next base: position 4,641 of record JBAMIE010214503.1, read on the forward strand.
ATTTGGTTAAGCTTTTAATTGTCCGAGAAAGGTATAGTCTTGAATTGTAGGCTTATCTTCCTCCATTTGTCGGCCGCACTGGTCCAATAAATCTCATCAAAACTACTTGGGACACTAACATATGTGAATCCTTTTAGATACAATAACCTCTTTAAAAAACATGCCACATATTCATTATATTAACACTTTCTTTTTATTAACACATATCTATGTGTATTTTAACATTAATACTTATTATTTATGTATTCCAATGTTCACTTATTTATCTTTATTCTTTATATTTAAAATTTAGTTTCTTATTTTTTAGTTTTTTTTTATAAAATCTATTTTAGGTTGCGAGATTGAAACATAGTCCTACATTAAAACAAATGTGAAAGATCATAAATTTTATAAGAGAAAGATATCTCCATTGGTATAAGGCGTTTTGGGTAAAACCCAAAAATAAAACTATAAAGGCTTAGGCCCAAAGTGGACAATATCAAACCATTGTGGAGATATCTAAATTCTATTGACCCTAATAATTGGTATTAGAGTCCGGACTACCAGAAGGACTAACTGTCCAGTGTGCACAAAAGTCATGGTCCAATCAAGTTATGTGGGTAGAATATTGATCTCGATAAAGGAAGTAGGACTCTTATATTTGGAACAAGAGGACCAGACACCTAGCAGGATGTCCTGGTAGACAACCAGGCAGAAAGTCCTAGTTGCGGCTAGGTAAGGAAAAGTCCTAGTAGGTAAGGTAGATCGAGGTACAAGAAGTCTTAGTATGCTAATTAGACAGAGGGAAGGAAAACCTGGTGGATCGCGAATAGGACGTCAAACTGATAATCTTTCCGCTTGAGAGGGGGCCATATGGTCCTTCGTTTGAGGGGAATATTGTTGGGATTGCAAGGTGTTGGTGCAGTTTTTACTCATAATCAAACTCATATTTTAATAAATGACAAATGGATTAAAGTTAGACTCTGTATGATTTAACCTTTTTACCAAATGTACAGGAGTTGACTGGTCTAAAGGACTTGACACTAGGCCGAAGCCCAGTTATCCGAGGATATGATAACTGGCACGAAGCCTAGACAGGTCAAAAAGTGACCCGATGTCTAGCTGGAAGTCTGACTATGTTTGTGGTACCTGATAGTTATCCGAAGTCCAGTTGGATCTGCGGACATGACAACTGGTGGGAAGACCTGATGGGTGGAAGAGGCAAGTCAAGCGACTGCAGTTGGTAAGTGAGGAAAGTGACTGGAAAAGAATAACTTGGTGAGGACGTATTCCTGTTTGAGGGGACAATAGGCGTTTATCCAGCTTAGGTCAATTTTGAAAACCTAAGCTGAGTAACCTGACTAGATCTTGGTCCTAGAGGGATAGGATCTAATTAATACTTATTATAATTGTGCTAAATTGATTTTGCATGTTAGACACTTTTTGTTTAGACTAACATGTGTTGCAGGTGCTAAAACAAGGTGTATGTCTCGAGTGAACAGTGTTCGAGGCACCTCTGTGGCAGCTGGAGGTGCCTCCGAGCACAAGGTAGCGACCCTCCCTGTGCAAGCGCTGAAGACGCCCTCACAGGGTTGAAGGCACCTTCAGAATGATAAGTGCCACAAATACTGCTCGTTATCAGCTTCGAAACGACAAGGATAAGCGCTGACGTGGAGGCGCCTTTAAGCAGGCTGAAGGCGTCTTTAGAGGCCTTTATAAGCCTTGTTCGACCAACTTCTCAAATACAACTTTTGCAACTTCTACAAGTTGTTACGACTTCCGAAATGTTGTGAACACATTCTACAACTGTTGTGCTACTGCCCCAGACTTTCGATCGTTACCGACTGACCGACACCAACTCCTGAGTTCATCTGGATCTACACTCTACGAGTTGGCAACAAGTTAATTATACAACTTGCTTTTAATACCTGCTAAAAAAGAAGTGTAATCTGTTACACTTCTCTATTATTACTTTGTTTTTGATTCACTCTTTCGGCGTTATCGGAAGAGGTTTTAGTGAATTGCCCAACGATACGATCTGGAGGACCGTGGGTCTTGCAGTAGGAGTCACCAAAGGCTCTAAATCAAGTAAACCATCTGTGCACTTATGTTTTGTCTATTTTTCACTACATATTCTCTGAATTTTTTAAACGTTCGATATTCACCCCTCTCTATCGAACGCATCGATCCTATACGAGGTTGCAAACATAGTCCCACATTGAAAATACATAAGAAAGATCATGAATTTTATAAGAAAAAGATATCTTAATTGGTATGAGTTCTTTTAGGTAGAGCCCAAAGATAAAACCATGAGAGCTCAGGCCCAAAATGGATAATATATCATACTATTTTTGTCTGAAACCAGAGGAATGAACTCTAGGACATGTGGATCTATGGTGGAGTCGATGTTGACTCTACGAATACTCTAAAGATGGTACACTCCGATCTTTTGGGCCCTGCACACCAAAGGAGAGCTGACAAAGGGAGACGTTAGAGACTATGCCAGGGAAGGGGTCTCCAGCTCTGGTACTTCGACGCTCAAGTCTGGGTGCTACTCAAAGAGAGGAAAGCAGTAGAGATGAGCAGTGTATAGGTGTTGTGGGCATACCTGCGTCGGAGGTTAAGGAACCATATTTATAATGTGGGCATTATCCCTTTACACACATATCGATGTATTTCCTGTAAAGGGTAAACCGTCTTTGACACTTTGACACCATTCCCTATATGAGCATACTGTTCCTGTGTCTTGTTAGACTTTAGAAGTTTCGGCCTACGACGAGTACACGATACATCCTCTTACGTCTGATCCTCTGCCAATTGGTATGCTAGACGACAATGGAGTAGGTGGAATGATAGGACAGGGAAGTTTCAACTGTCCTCATTACCAGTCCGCTCGGTCGGCTATTCTAGTTAGTTTGCTTGGTCGGTCCACTAATGTGGTCTTCATTGACCCAGACTGCCACCTCAGCGACTCTCCTGACTTTGGCCCTCCACGGTGGCCTTACCTTATTGCCGCAGCATATACCATTATGGAGATATCTAAATTTTTTGGTCATAACAATTAACACCATTGAATTGAACCTTGTTAATGTGTGAGTGTTATAACACTCATCCACATTGATTGTAACATCATTTGAGTGTTATAACACCGATACATTAATACTAATAATGATGCCCTAATTATTAACTCATTAATTGATATGGTTGTAAAAAAGTCAAGCCGGGCCAAGTTCTGGGGCATTCAAACTTGTTTGATAAAGTAGATGAAGTCGAGCCAAGCCGAGTCTAAAATGAACTAAGCCATTGAAATGATTATTCAAATTTAGCTTGATTTATTTTTATGAGCTTGACCTTGGTTCATTTAGATGTTGTCGAACTTTAAATTTAAGCTTGTTTGATTGTTCGAAACTTTTATTTGTTTGATTCGTTATTGAGTTAATAATTCAAACTTTTTTTGTTTATTTTAAAAATTTATTTATTTATTTACATATTGATAAGAATTTTATTAATGCACATGGTTCATGAATATTATTCACTAGAGTTGTTCATGAATATTATTCATGAATATTAAAGATCTAAACCCATGTAATTGTTTATTTATTTTAACAAATTAGGTAAAGTTATTATTTAATTAATCTTATATATATTTAAGATATATAAATAAACTCTAAAAAGTTCACGAATTTACATCCCAATTAATTGTCGCCTAATCAATAATTAATTTTGAATCATTCTTCCACGTGATAAATGTACGGCCGACTTCCTCCCAATTCTTCCGCCGTGGCGTCCGCCGCCTCTCTGTAAGGCGACGGGATGTCCGCCGCCTCCCTCACCGGCTTCACCCACCGGCCGTAGGCGTTGCACACCATCCCCTTGTTCGCCACCTGATTCCAGTTCGCCGGAATCCGGAGCTCCTCCAGCAGCATCCCGCTCGCCTTGTTCACCAGCGCCACGTCGCGACGCGCCTCCATTCTGAACTCCCTCTCTCGGCTCACGAACCCATCGACCAGGTGGAGGTACGTCTCCAGGTTGTGGAATCCGGCGACGTCGACGCCGTGCTTCAGGAACGGCGACGACTTCACGTCCAGCCCCAGCTCCATCCCGACGTGCTCGTACACCCACTCCATATTACTCTTCCCCACCACCCCTTCTAACGTCTTCAGCCGCTCGTTGAACAGAATCCCCGGCAACCGCGGCACCACGTCCTGCTTCACCACCGCCCGCAGCACCTTCACCTTCTTCTCCTTCAGCCGCTCCCCGAAAGCCGCGTTCCCTACCCGTGGCCCCGCGAAGGAGATCACGCTCACCGGGACGTCCTCCGGCAGCGCCGTCGCGGCCTCGTACGCGTTGAGCAGAGCCAGAGCGCCGCCGAGGCTGTGGCCGGTGATCGTCAGCGTCACGCGCTCGCCCTGTTCACGGTAAAGGTCCACCAAGCGGCGGAGCTCCGCCATGACCTGCTCCGACGCGCTCGTCTTGTTGTAGCGCGTCCGCTCGCTCTTGGAGGTGTAGACGTCGAGGAAGCCTCGCTCCACCATGGCGTCGCCGTGGCCGTCGCCGTCGCCGAGCGGGCGGAGCGTCGCCTGGATGTCCTCGAACCACTCGGTGGGCGCGATGGTGCCGCGCCAGGCGACGACTATGTCGCGGCAGCCGATGCGGCGGGACTCGGCGTCGTCGCTCACCGCGACGAAGCCCATCCAGTTGGAGTCGGTGCTCCAGGCGTCGGCGTTGAGGGGGCGCTCGAGCCACCGGGGGAGATCGATTTGGGACATCGCGTAGATGTACTTGGTGACGGCGTAGCCAGTGCGGGTGAGGCCGAGCTTGGCGAGGAGGCGGTCGCGGCCGTAGAGGCAGCTGCCGCAGAACTCGGAGAAGGGGTTGAAGTCGAATCCGTCGTAGGTGACCTGGGCGAGCTCGCCGTACTTGATGATCTCGCGGCGGAGCCAGGGGTGGAGCGGGTGGAGGAGGCCGCTCCAGTCGCCGCGGCCGTGGATCTCCTGGAACAGAGAGGATATGTCTTCTTTGGGGGAGAAGGCGGGCGTGTTGGGCCGGATAGCCGCCGGGGTTGGCAGGTCGCCGGCGGCGGTGCCGGCGGCGTGCGCGCTCCCGACGTGGAGATGGAGGAGGTTGGAAAGGGTGGTGGGGACATGTAACGAAGCGCTCGACCGGCGCTCTTGGTGCGGCGGCGGCGCGTCAACGGCTGATGCCCGGGGGAGGGCCTGGGCTAGGGAGGAGTGCGTGGTGCCGGTGGTGGGGGACAAAGGCGGAGAATAATGGCCAGGGGAGGCGGAAGACGGCGACGCCATCAACTCCGACTGCGAGTTATGCTGCATGATCCGGGTATGATGACGAGGACAGTGGGTCCTGGAGGAGGTCAGCTCAATAAAGGGTGACCTGGCAAGATGACGCGGCATTGAGGTCCGTCCGGACGGCTAAGTACATTGTCATCCAGTCGAT
>JBAMIE010214511.1:0-10072 GCA_037177295.1 Kaempferia parviflora
CATCCTTCTCGTCCGCTGCGTCTTTCGCTCGACTTCCTCCGTACCTAAGTACCTGCACACTTAACAGAGGGATCAAATACAATGCAGGACCTAACCTAACTTAGTTGGTCACATCAAAACAACCCAGGGGACCAACACCTTCTTCACTGTCGATTTTCCTCTATTCTGGGAGCTTCTTCCATCGCAGCGGCGATTCCGGCGTCGGTGGGCTTCGACGGCGGTTCGTCTCAGTCCAGTGGGTTCGTGTGAAGGTTCTTGAGGATTCCACAGATCAAATTCTCATCGCTTGAAAAGTTCTTCGTGATTTGATCTTGATTTGCCTCGGGTGAAAACAGGGCAGCGTTTGTTTGATCCGATTCAGAGAGTTCTTCATCGGATCTTCATCGTTTGCCTTGCATTCATGGTGCTTGATAAGTTGACAGTGTGATCTTCAAGAGTTCTTGGGTTAATTTGTGTGTGACGGTGCAAAGGATTGGATATTAATTTGGTTTTGTAGAAGAGTTGATAGATTAGATTTCATCTCATGTTTTTCTTGCTTAGATTTGTTCTTTATGCTTTGAATATGTTCTTTTAGGTTAATTTTGAGCTTAAGTAGTTTATTTCATGTTTTTAGACGTTTGTTCACATTTTAGCTTGCCCAATTTCAATTGTTTAATGTTAGATTTCTTTAATAAATGCCCTTTCATCAAGTGTTTGTTAGTTGTAGTTTAGATTAGTTCTTGTTTCATTTGAATTAGTTTAGAATTTGTTTTTGTGTTGATTTAGGTTGTTAGATTTATTTTACGCATTAGCTTAGATTTATATTCATCAAAATCGCCCATTTTATTGAGAGAAAACCCAAAAAGGATAAAAAAATCTAGGTTAAACATCCTGCTACTAGTCTTCCTCGAGAGATCGACTTGGGACCCCTATACTATATCATTCTGTGAGCTTAGTTGAGAGTTTTTAATATTTTAATTAATTTGATATCGGGTCATTGTGACACATTATTTAGAGGCCTATCAAGCACCAATAGATTTTGGATTCCTAAGAGTGTGTTCTCTACACTCTAGATAAGTTTAGAGAGTGTCAACTCTAATTGGAAGGGTAGTTAATCCAACCTTGATGAAGTTGACCCTTTAGAGCATTTTCAAGATAATGTTACTCCTTTAAAATGAGAAATTTCTTGTTTGCTCTTTGGAAGAGTGAAATGTGCCAAAACTTAAAAAATTAGACTTATTTTAAATTGACACAAATAGGATAGTGTCAAAGAAATACCAAGTTGAAAATTTGACATTCTCTTGGGAGAAAAGGACAACTTAGATTATTCTAGGTTTAGCAATTGGTTTAAGGTTAGTGATACTTAGATATATAATCTAGATATTTTATTTATGCTAAATTATCATTTTTGTGTGTCTATCATATGCCATTGCATCATATTTTGTATTCAGATTTTTATGAAAATATTATATGTCATATCATACATATTTTTAAAAGTACTTATTTGATGTATGCCATAATCATTCATACATTATTTTAAATTATATTCCTTAGAATTAAGGACAAATGACCTTGATTATCAAATGGCATCTTAGGTGGATGATTACAACTTAAAATGCCTAGTCAAAAATGCATAAACCCTTAGATTAGGGAAAACCAATATCTATATCTCACATAGACTATAAGTTGGCTTGTATGTATTTTGATACACATTAAATACAAGTGAGATGTTAGGAGGATAAACCAAAACTCAAGATGTTGATTTAATATATTCTTATGAGTTTTAAATTCATCCAAACACATAGTTATATGTTATCCAATCATTGGTAAAGCTAATGTACAAGTCATGTGCATTTATCCCAAGGAACATGGTTAGAAATTTAGTTTGAAAATGATTTCAAAAATACTTTGGAAAACCTTGGTGAAGTTTATCTTTTGAAAGCAATTACCATTGAATAGTTAGACACAAACTACGAAGAAATATTTTCAAGTTCTGTATAAATCTTAAAAAATATGAGGTGTTTTCTAGAAAATTATTTTTCCATGATAGTATATGAGTTAAATATTGTCTATATAAATTTTTATGTTTTTTTTTATTTTATAGAATTATTGGGATATTTCTGAAATTAGGTTCAAAATCGTGATTGATTGGGACGGGTTCAATCAATCAATTGATCGATTGAATGAGGTTTTCCGCGAGCAGAAGCATGCAGAATCTATCATTTGATCGATCAACCCATCTCCAATCGATTAGTTAATCGATTGGGATGCTGATTTTGGTTGGAAAATGCTGATTTCAATCCCTTAAGCCAATTTTAGTCACGTTAACCATTCGTAACCCTAAGGAATACATTTATATGAATTTAAGGGTAGTTTTTATAATGAAAATAAGATAGGATTGGTTACAGTAGACTAAATTGAAGTTTAGGAAGAGATTTACATTCAAAGTTAAATTTTTAAATCTCAAAACTTAAAATTTTGGATTTCCTAAAGTTTTAGGAACTCCAAGTCATTGTTGGTGTAATGACAGAAGGTTGAAGCATGTTTTGAGTGGGGAGTTACTTTTTAAAAGCATGGATTAAATTTTTCATTCATGAATGCCCAAAGTTGAGCTTTTGGGAGACAATGGAAGATGGACAATCTTCATTATCATGAGTTAATACTCAAGGGTGAGCATTAGGATACAATGAAAGGTATAACACTTTTATTGAGTACCTTTGACCATAAAGACTTTAGGGTGAGTTTTTAATGTGTGTCAAAGGGGAAGACTATGAAGGGTCTAAGTTGAGGATTTCTTCATGTTTAAAAAAGGGGAGAATGAGTCTATACTTAGACGTATTGTTAGACATCAAAAAGGGAAATATTGTTGGTGCAATTTCCCCTACTCAAAGTTGACCAGGTTGACTAAGCTTGATTTGGCTCAAGCTTGAGTCATAATGGATGAGTTTCAATGTTTGACAATATATGGGGAGATTATTGGTGTAATTGTCCCCGGGTCAAGTTAACCTATTTGACTAAGTTTGAGTTGACTCAAGCTTGAGTTTTGATGTTTGATAATAGATGGAGATTGTATATGTAATTGTCCATTTGGGATATTGTCGACCAAAAGTCAAGTAAGTCAAGGTTGACTAAATACTTGATTGGGAAAGTTCTAACTGGAGTTTAGGTAAAGAAGAAGGAAATTCAAGTAGGCCAATGTTTGACCAGACATTTGGTGCGAGAAGTCCTGGTGAGTAAAGCCAGGTAGATGAAAAGCCCTAGTGAGTGAAGCTAGGCAGTGTAAACATCAAAGTGATTAGCGAAGTCTAGTGAAAAGTCCTAGTGAGTGAAGCTAGACAGTATGAAAGCTCGGGTGAGTGAAGCCTAGTGAAAGTCCGGGTGAGTGAAGCTAGGTGAAAGCCTTAGTGAGTGAAGCTAGGAAAAGAGAAAAATTCTACTAAGTGAAGCAAGACATTGGAAAGTCCAGATGGGTAATGGAAAATCGAACACTTAATATATAGAGAAAAGTCTAAGTGAGTCAAAGGACTGACCAGACACTTGGTTACGAAATCCTAGAATGTTAAGGTTAACCAGATGCTAGGCAAGTGGGAGTCCCAATAGATCACGGTTGACTGGATATTGGGCTTCAAAAATCTAGACTTGAGCGAGGCAAGTCAAGATAGGCCAATCGATCAACTGTTCAATTGAGCCAAGCCTGATTGATCTAGCTGTTCCAATTGATGAGTTGATCGATTAGATTATGACCGTTATAACTCTGTAGGTTTAAAAGAAGCGAACGCTGCAATGCCACTATCTCTATTCTTTCCCATTCTTCTCCACCATTATACATCAGTTCTTGAAGCTTCTTAGAGACAAGTGTTGCTGCACTTCTAAGGATTAAGAGGTGTTCACAATCTATAAGAGATCAAGAAGCAAAGTTTTCATTTGTATTTGTTGTATTCGTTTCCTTTGAGTTGTATTTTGTGTTTGGGCTTGTACGAGTTTTTTCTACCTCCAGAGTGTTTCCGAGGAGTGTTTCATAGTGGAGAGTGTGCTAGAGTGTGGATTCTTAGATTAGTCACCTATTCTTGAGGTGAATACCGAGTAAATCCTTCTGTTAGCATTGGGGAGCTTGAGCTTTGTATTTTCCGCTATAAAGATCGTCATCGTCAAAGCAAGTGAGCTATTCACTCCCCCCCCCCCCCTAGCTCCGGGTGTTCTAACAATCTTCACTAAAGATAATAGGGCAATAATTTTAGTAAAACAATATTCTTACTCAGGACAATATTATGGCCAGGCAATATAACTAAGTACGTGGTTTGATTGACGAGCCCTTAGTTAGCCACACGTGGCAAAGCCATAAAGTAACACAAGTGGCTCCTTTGAAAGTCTTCTTTCTCTTATGTGGCGGATAATGAATGGAGGATGTAGATCAATAGTGTAGAAGGTTTTCTTTAAATTTCTATATCTACGTGGAGTCCATAGATTGGTTTCACTATAACAAACTCCTGGAACTACATCATCACTAACTTAGGCGGGAAAAAGGAAGAGGCATGAATGAAAATGACATGGAGATTCCTTTTTTTGGATCCTATATATACTCTTTGGATGTTAACTTCGAGGTACGTTGGTCTTCTTCTCTAAACTCGTAGAGGAAAATCCTTCTCCTTCTTCTAGTTCTTTCTTTCTGTTACTTTCTTATCTTCTCTCCAACCGATCACTGACTTAAGCATTGGAGGGGGTTACGCCGGAGGAGCTGCTCCGACGCTAACTAGTGTTACCTTCTCATATTTTGCGACGCTGATTATCAGAGATGATCGTTGGAGAAGGAGAATCCCGAGCAAGAAGGAAAATGAGCTATCAAATTGGTGTCGTCAGTGAGAAAATCTTACGAAAAATTACAATGATTCGATCCAGAAAGGCAATTAAGGAAGATCGGCCAAAATATTCGGTAGGATCTTTCCATCCTTCCTTGCCCAACTCCAGTGAAGTAATCAAGATTCGAGGTTGCATAAGAAAATTTCTCAAGTAGTAGCAACGATCTTGGAGGAGGCTCGATGCCTCGATGGAGATCTCAATCTACTTGAAATCAAGTAGTTATGCAAGGGGATTCTGCTTCTGGTTCAGGACTCTCATCACGAATCCTTCTTTAAATAACATATACACTTAAACTAAAATGATCACGCCAAGGAAAACACTAAAAGAAACAAGGCATTTTCAAAGGAAAGTACTAGGAAGCAGAGTAGTCCTCCAAGTCGGAGGAGTTTATCGGAGAAGGGAAAGCATGGTTAGAATCCCCGGAAGATCTCGGAAGACATCGAGAATTTAACACCCCTTAGGGTTAGTTTCATCTTACGACATTTTCTAGGTAAAGCACATTAGGGGTTGTTATTATTTCTCTCCCGTGGTGTGGATCCATCTTAGTAAACCAGGAGTAAGTGGAGGAGAATAGGAAAGAAGCGGATGCAATCTAATAAGAAGGATGAAGAAAAAGAGTGCAGTTAAGTACCTCTAGTAAGGAAACAATAAACATTATTTATTAAGGTCTAGCCATATCAAAGAAATGGTGTATCACTCCCCAAGATGGAGACGACCAGTCAAATCACGGTAAGGTCGTTTGACACCATGGAGTAATCACCTGTCACTTTTCAAAAGAAAGGATGAGGCAGTCTGACATACAGATACATCGTAGAGATTTGGAAGATTCTCAATGTAAAATTTAAAACAGTACATTGATGGAACGATGATATAGATAGTTAAGAGTCATTAACGTTCCCATACAGATACTTCCAAAAATGGGAAACAAAGATACTGTCGAAATACAAGAGATTATACCCAAACATAGACAAAGGGTTATACTACCCCAAGGAAGATCAATTGGAAGCACGATACATAGCAAGTTCCTGAAGCAGAGACTTCTCTCACTAAATTGACTCCACCAGCGCTGCCACCGTCTAGGAGTACAACTCTTCCAATGTATCCACCCGGGCAGTCACCAATTGAAGCTGTAATTCCAAATCCTGAGCTTTGTAGGAACCCGAAGCAGGGAGAGAGAAGGGCCGTGATTAACATCTCTCAAGGTCTCAGTAGATCCCTACGAAGAAAAGAAAAAACGCCTGTCTCAATGAACAAATACGCGAATATCGATAAGAATCAATTAGCAAATAACCTTCACTAGGGGAGAAGAGGAGTGGATTCACAGTAACTCGCAGGAAGTTTAGTGGAAGAATTCTTAGAGTTCTGAATGGGGGAATTAGAAAGTGATGAAGATATAGGACATGGACGAGATAAGAATCGCATGGACCTCCTTTTGGGAAGTACGTGTAGGCGAGGATCTTTCTTGTTGGTATTCTTCACAGCCTTTAGAAATGAGGAGGGATGAAGGGATGGATCACCCGTGGAGGAAGAAGGCGATATTAATCCCTTCATCTGTATACAGTAATGAGGAATAAGAGAAAAAATAGAAGGGAGAAAAAATACACTCTTCAATCAACACATATGCAAAGTCAAGAGGGCACAAGCCTTTTATGCACGGGAAAGCTCAGAAAGGCTATAAGAACAACAAAAGATTCAAACCCTCAATATTTTAAGTTGAAACACCTAATTTTCAAGAAAGAATGTTAAAGAAATACATGTGACTCTTGACACTTTGAAAACTGGGAGGACGATCATAAACATACAAGAAGCACACATAATCTCCAAGGGTAAACAGAAATTAGCAATAGTAACAATAGTCTTTCACGAAAATAAATGATTTAGAAAAGAAAATAGCCAACAAATCCATTTAAGTTTTATAGAATTGGAAACAACGATAAGTAAGATCTCATCAAACGAAAAACACTTAAGGGAATATAGGCAAAAGCTGGAACTCTCTTATCTGTCCCTTCCGGGACGCCACTTGATCCTCTAGTTGGCATATCTTGGACATGTTAGTAGCCTCGCTCAAGCGTGACTCTATAAGGTCATTCCGAGTTCGGGTGTACTTCTCAATCTGACAATTAAAATACCCTTGGTGCTTCATGCAAAGATGAAGCAGATGGTTGTTGATATCCTTTAGATCAGTGAAAATTCTCCTGTAGGTGACCAAGGAGGGGTGAGACAATGGCATGATAGGAGCCTGAACTTCAAGAATTAGAGGGGAAATAAGAAATATTCTGAAAGATAAGGAAAACATATTACCGAGTCCAAAAAGCGAGGTATCTTGACACTGAACAAAATAGGGTATATTATTTTAGGGTGTGAAGTTGTAGAGGGATTAACAAGAACATAAGAGAGAAGTAACAAAAAAAAAGGAATAGCCTAAATTAGGCTTAAACCTATTATGAAATCAAGATCGCAAAGAAAAAGAGATGTAGTCATAATGTGGATTAAACAAAACCAATTGATTCAATATCAAAATAACTTGTCCTTAAACATCATCTAAGCATAGGTTTATATAGCTCTCAAAATCTTCAAAAAATCTAAACAGAAAAAATAACCAATTAGACTTATTTCCTAAGATTTAGGATAAATTAACTAATAAGACTTAGTTTCCTAAAATTTAGGACAAGATTAAATATAGTTAAAGAAAAAGCAAATTAAAATTAATAAATAGATAATTAATTTAAAAAAAATCTAAAAGATGCAAATCTGAATATTTTGGATCCCCTCCTGTATCATAGCCTTATCGGAGAACATAAATTGATTGTAATATTGGATGCTCCTGCATCAGACACCCCAGGTTGAAAAAAAACTCATCCTCGAGTTTAAAATAGTTTCAGGAGGTAGCTTAAGAGAAAGATCATCTGACATTAAATCGGCAAAATTTACTAATAGATGTTGGACTTTAAGAATCCTCGTTGATCCGCTGATGAGCACAATATCGTGTACATTGTTCTTGCGATCTTTGCGTCTCTCAAGTACTTCTCCACTGGCTCCATGCACTTCTTGAACAGGTCCATGTTGAGCTCCTCAAATCGAGCTCGGGTGATCGTGGAGTAGAAATCGATGAACTCAGTAGGATTCTTGATCAAGTCTTTGAAATGTCTTTTTATTTCATCTTTCGTAGTTTGCCTAGCCTCTTCAGTTTCTTCAACAAGAATGAGTGCAGTCTGTTTGTCAGGATGATACTTAAGAGCAGTCTCCCGGTAACTTTAAGCATTGACAATCTCAAAAACATCATAGTTCAAAAGATCACTATCAAAACTAGAGGAAGGCATGGTATAAGAGCTCTGATGCACCAAAACCAACTCCTTAATTTTGTCCTATTCCTTCTATCATTTAGACACAGCGAAACTATCCACTTCCATTTTAAAAATTACTTCTTTCCACAACATCAAGATTTCCTATGGCACTAATACCATTGTCACTTTCAAAAGCTGAATATTTCACACCATCAGAACTAAAGAAAAAAAATAGCAGATGCTCCTTGAGAATGCATTGCTTCTCCTTAGGAACCAATGTTGCAAAATTGTAGCGGCATCGACCTTCATCTTTGACACGTCCATATTGTTGGACCTTATAGGTGGCCGGATTCTCTCTTGTTTCTACGTGTTAGTGCGCAACGAAAACTAAACAATTAATACAATGCTAACATTCAAGAACTTACTTGGTATCCACCTCCGAGGAGGTGACTAATCCAAGAATCTACGTGTCGTCGAGCTTCAATAAGAAATTGTTCTCTTCTCGGTGAGATCAAACCTCTCACAACACAAAGATCTTCCTCTTACAATGTAGTATGAATATGGGAGGAAGATGTGAGCTTTTCGCACAAATGATCAGGAGAACATTAACCCAAAATGTGGGCTAAGTTTCTCTTTAAATAGAGGAGAGAGTTGAGCTGGAAAAGCTTAACTCACTGCAGCAGTCGCCTGGTCAAAAGGACCAAGCGCCTGCTCCCCTTTTCAACGGCTAGCTCAACGGCTAGCAAAGCCAACGGCTCTCTAACCAAGCGCCTGGTGCAGTCGCCAGATGTTCATATCAGGAGCCTGCTACCCGAATGGCAGGCGCTGCTGTACTCGACCAAACATTCTGTTTGGTTGCATTTCGGGACTAGGCGACTGGTACTCTGACCAGGCGCCTGGTGCAGGTTTACACACACTCCTCTCATCTCTCGGAGTTGCCCTCTGAAGCTACCTTCATTGGCCTCGTCCCTCGGATGCATACAAGCCTTCAGCTTGTCTCCATGTCATCCTTCACTCGCCCTTGAAGTCTGCTTTCTCGGCTCCACTCTGGTGCTTCCACGTCCAACTCATTACGGAGCGCTGGATGAGGTTCTTCAGTGATCTAGCATCCCTACACAGCTCAAGCAACCATATTAAACATATATGAAACCTAACTTAAATATTTGACACACACATCAAAACCGATTGCCTCGACAATATAATCTCCCCCTTTTTGATGTGTGGCAATCCGTTTAAGTTAGGATAATCAACACATGAAAACAACCAACTCAACTAAACATGTGAAGAATATGATAAACCTCCCCCTAGGTCTAAGCTTCCCCTTAACACATGCTTAGTTTCAATTTTCATGTCTATATATTCATGTTCCCCATAAAACATAAATACAAGCATAAACTTAAATCATGGTATTTCTCCCCCTTTGACAATATTAAACAGAGGTCTATATCAATACACAACAAGGTATCAAGTTCAACCACAATTTTACAAGACAAATTTCTAGATTTTAACTGCTGAAAGCATTCCATAATTCATTCTGGGCCCGTGTCAGGCGCCTGCTATCAGTAGCAGGCGACTGGTATAGTTAAGTGGCCAATTTCTGATTTTTGTGTCGAATTTCAAAAATACATAGAAAATTTCAAAAAATTCAGAAAAATGTGAAACTTTGCAAACACATTTCTTATGATCATGTTTAACTATGAAAAATAAATTTTCATAAAAATACATTATATTTTATAAGTTTGATACAAACTTCAAAAATGCTCAAAACTATGCATTTTGTATCAATTTTCCTAACTGTTTTTCAAAGCATGATTTTGTAAACATGAAACCATAGTAAATAAAAACCAAAATATTTTTCAAAACATTTGAAATCTTCAACTATGATCTATGGGCAAAATATCCATTAATTGAATACAAGCTTTCCCCATAGTTGGACTATGATCAATATTGAT
>JBAMIE010214520.1:0-10071 GCA_037177295.1 Kaempferia parviflora
AACACATACCCTTGCTGTAAAATTGGACAATTGCGCTTGTCATGTGACACACCTCGATGCCCACATCCACGACATAAACGGGACTTTGAGGTTGATTTCTCCTTTGATGATTTCAATCTCTTCCCACCTCCTTTTGTTTTTACTAAAGAAGGATCAATAATATTAGGGGACTCATCCATGGATCTCTTCCTTTGACCTCTATTATCGTAGTGCATCCCTTTGTTCATCTCTTGAATTTTACTGTAGAGACAATCCAATTGTTCATCCAAGAAGTTTGTCTCCTCATCAATCAAAGATGCATCATCAATTAATACTGAAACTTTATAGGGTAACCTTGAGTGCCTTGAAATCAAAACTCTATCCGGATGATCAATGAAATTTTGCTCCCCCAAAGCATATATTGTTCCAACCTTTGCATCTCATGTCCATCGTTTGAGTATATACTTATCAGGTAAATGAAACACTTGGTTGATATGAAAAAAAGCTAACATATGTCTGCAAGGAATGCCATCGAACTCAAATTTCCTACAACTGCAGGCTATGATGTCTCTTTGTTGGTCATGTGTGAGCACCCTAGGTTTGGAGGAAGAACAAGTCTAAAATTTCATCACATGGTAAACCACTGAGTCAACTTCCATAGATACTTATTTTTTTCGTGTACAACTTAACTATTTGAATTTACATTGGCCAGTTTGTCTTAATCCTGGGATACTCATTCATATCAGTATGATCTGCAACTAACTTATTGTGTCTTTGATGTCTCAGTGCCCTATTGAAACGGATGATAAAGTCCATCAATGAGTTTTTATTTGAGACATATCTATAGAAAAATGCACGTGAGCCCTCAGATTTCTGACTACTTGACATTCCAGCACAAAATACATAGCTAAAATAAGCTGGCACCCACTTGTGTCACAATTCATATATCAAAGATAACCAATTATTTTTCTCTAAGTTAGCATACTTGATAATCTCTTCCCATGATTTCTCAAATTGATCAGGCGTTGTAGAATTTCTAATGACATTATTTATATTTTGATAGTAGTCACGAAAAGTCAAAGGATTCAATTTTCTGAGAATTTATTCAGTATGTACCACAAACAATATCGATGCACTGTAGTAGGGAAAACTTGGGCAATAGCGTTTGTCATAGCAAGATCCTGATCAGTGATGATCACATTCGGTGCACCTTTAGGCATGAGTTCTATGAATTTGTTAAGCAGTCAACCAATAAGATTCAGTTTTCTCATCACTTATAAAGCCACAATAAAAAATAATTGTCTGGTGATGATGATTAACTCCTACAAATGGAGCAAAAATCAATCCATATTTGTTGGTGTTATATATTGTGTTAAATACAACTATATCACCATATACTGTATGCCGCTCTTGATACATGATCAACCCAAAAAAATCTAGTAAATCTGTTATCTGAATCAGTCTCGTATTCAAAGAAAAAAAGCTGATTTTTATCTTTCTCAGATGCAAATAGCTCGATTAGTGTTTCGACATCGATACCCTTTTGTTCATCCTTTATCTCTTTTTCAAAATTACTAATATCTCTCTCTGTGCAACCTACTCGCTCTGGCCCTCCATACTCTATCTCCAATAATCACATTTGTTGGCAAGTTGGCACACATTGGCCTCTGAAAACTGTTGAGTCAATGTTTTTTTTTTTGCTGCTGAAATATTACGATGTGAACGTAATAAATGCACATTTGAAGGAGTTGAGAGTGGATGGTTATGACCTTCCATGAACTTAGTGACAACCCATGAAGGTCTAGTTTATTTCTTGACAAGTGACATCCTTGACTTATAACTCGTTCTAACTTCGCCACGTGCTCTTTCCATTATCGGTTGATCACCTTTTGCTTGTTTATTCCGTTGGTCATCTGTATGCCCTTCTTTAAAGCATACAAATGTTTTCCACACAACTTCATTTGTTATCTTATTTTTCTTGCTACTATATATTCTTGCACTAAATCCGGATTCACATGTATATTGGTTATAGAATGAAAATGCCTCATCTATTGATGAGAATTCCATCCCATATTTTGGATTTCGATCATCTGCAACTTGAGGAATGTATAGCTGATCTTCGCCACAATTTTCATCCATTTATAGGAAATTGTTCAGACTTAGATGAAATGAAACTCTCCATATCATCATATAACCAGAAAAAATAATAAAGGACTATAGCAGAAAATGAGGTCACTGCCCACAACATTAACAATAATAAACAACTAGAGGCATGCAATATCAGAAAAATAATTGTATCATTAGTATTTTTAGAAATCAAAACAAACATTAGGCGCAAATGAGACTGATAACAACTCTAATTATAAGTGCTAAGAGAAGTCAAAGCAGTCCCCTCGGGGTGGTACGATGGTTAAGGTATAGGAGCTTGCCACATGAGGTCTAGAGGTTGAATCTCGGCGCGCCCGAGCATATACCTCCCCCATCTTGACCATTTGCACTTATGGCTAGTAGCCAACCGTGATTTACCTCCTTCGTGTTGGCCCTAGGATGGATTGGCGGCGGCGCTGGGACTAGCGCATTCATCTTTTTGCCACATAAAAGAAGTCAAAGCACTGAAATTATAAAGCTAAAACTAGAACTTCAATTTGTTTGCTAGATTAACTCAACCTAGATCCTCCGTGTTAATGTTAGTGATAGTATCTTAGAAATAAACAACATTGTAAAAGACAATAAAGACATTGTGAAACAATAATAAATAGCATTGTGAAACAATAATAAAGATAGTACCAATGTTGTTCTTCGTCATACTGATCTTGAGAACATAGATATGATCTTCATGGTACAAACAATGCATGCTAGCTCACACCTACAAATATCATGTCTAAACAATTGTATAGATGGGTATATTTATAACAAGTCATTAGACGTGATTTGCCGTAAGTATCTGAATCTGTGATATGGTACCTAGAATGTATGGGGTTGTCATGCTATTACCAACATGATTTCTATGAACAATCGGAGGTAGGTGCTCGACTGATTGCGAATAAAAAGTAGGTGTCATATGTATCCATTAGCTCGACTTGCTTCGACAAAATACGAAGTGTGAATAAAAAAAGAACAGGAGCCTCACGGAGGGGTTGCAACGGCTAGGGCTCGGTAAGAGCAACGAGAGATGACAGGAGCTTTGACGGGAGATAACAGGAGCGAGGCTACATCGTTGCGAAGAGGGAAGAGTTCGCTGCCTAGCTTGATTTCGTTGTGGAGCTTTTGACGACAGATATTTACGAGTGTCGCAACGATAAACAGGGACGACGAGGAGGGCGAAACTTTTCTTCATGGCGTCGCTGCGGGTCGAGGACAAGGACAACGAAAATTTTCTTCATGGCGTTGCAGCGGGTCGAGGACGAGGAGGACAAAACTTTTCTTCTGCCTTTTATTCTCGTTGCGGAGCTTTGACGAGAGATACGAACAGGGGCGCCCCTGTTCTTCACGACGTCGCTGCAGGTCGAGGACGAGGATGATGAAACTTTTCTTCTGCCTTTTCTTCTCGTTGTGGAGCTTTGACGAGAGATACGAACAGGGGTGCCCTTGTTCTTCACGGCGTCGCTGTGGGTCGAGGACGATGAAACTCTTCTTCACGGCATCGCAGCTGGTCGAGGAAGAGGACGACGTCGAACGCGATGAACAGGGTTTGCCCTAGTTTCGAATCACAGCGGGTCGAGCAGGAGGAGGACGATGCATTTTTGCAAAAGCAAAAGCAAAAGCAAAATAAAAAATGCAAAAAAAAGTCACGTCTACAGTCCAGATGGGATGTCATGCACAGGCACTTTTTTTTTTATCCCGCAGCATATAACTCCTGTATTAACTAGTAACTTATAATTTAATTGTCAATTATATATAGTTATAGTAAATAATAGGTGCTAAGATAAGAAAAGGATATAGACAAGATTAAATATAAATTAAAATGAGACATTCCTATGGTTTGATTCGGAAAGAAAAAAAAGATAGGATTGATATAAAAAATTATCAAACTATCTTTTTATTTTCTGGGTTATTTTTTAAGTGTAAACTTTCTCACCCTCACAGTGGACCCTCAATTAAACTTTTTTTTTTCAAATATTTTATTATGATTCGACATCAAATAAACTGACTCACGCTCTGTAAAATTTGAACCCACAATATCGAGTTTTGGAGAACTCTTATGAAGTATAAAAAATGAAAAATTATGTACAATTTGAATCGTTCTTTAGTTATCTTCAGTTGCTTTGGTATGTCCATCTCTGTTGTCGTGAAATCTGTAAGTTTGTGATCATAAATGGAAAACTCAGGAATAGTAGAGAACAACGATGCTTACTCTGTATTTTTCATTATTTGAATGTAGCACTTGTTTTATTTCATATCCAGCAATATTATAGAGAACCACGAACAGAGTAAACACATACATAAGATAGAAGTTTATATTAAGTAACTCACGTATACTATATATGGAACATGCCATGCCAACTAATTCAATGCTTTCCATGCTTGACCTTTCCATAGCTGTCATGGTGGTGGTCATCGTGGTGGTGGTGGTGGCGGCTATCGTGATTATGGTGGCCGTGAGAGAGAGGGTTAACGGCAACACTAACAACAGGAGCAGGACCAGTAGCAACGACTACGTACCCCAGCAGAAGTATTGTTTGCTGGCTGCGCCCGTGGTGTAGGCTGCGCCCGTGGTGTAGGCTGCGCCCGTTGTGTAGGCTGCGCCTGTCCGGACGTCGTCACGCGACTCACCATGTTGATGACACTTTTGAAACTTTCAAGAAATCTGTTACTAGTGGTATTCGATCCATTTCCCATGATTCAACTGCAAAGTTCTATGCGAAGACGATGAAGCGAACTAGAGAATTGAACACAAATGGAGGTAGAGAAGGGGGAGGATTGAGTTGAATATAAAGAGCAAGGTTAGGGAAATTTCCTGGAAAAAGATGGAGTTCATGCGTCATAGAAGACTAGGAAAGTTATAGTGATAAAATGTTAGATTTTTTCTTTTTTTCATTTTTTTATCCAGATGTTTAAATCTTCTACCTAATTAATTGACGATTCAGCCACCTAAATCCAGAAATATATATTTTTATTGGTGTTGACCATCTATATTCATTGACGCCAAATTATATTTGCATCTTTGGATTTGTTAAAAAGTAAAGACAAAGTTGCTTCCCATCTAAATGTTGGATGCACTTGAGTGGGACCCAATCTGCCAACTTTATTTATGCCAATTATGCAAACTAGTGAATTTAGACCTGACCTCGGATTAAATCTGAATCAGTCCTAGCTCGGATTCGTAAGCTGATTACTTGCTAACTCGGTTACACTGAGCTGAACCGGAACAGGCCGGTTCCGATTAATTAGGCAAAAAAAATAATAAATGAGATCCCCTGTCCCACTTTATTTGTGTACTCGTGTCCCATTATTAATCGGATGGACCAAATTAGATTATACATCCTTGAAATGCGACATAATCTAATATGGTCTATTCGATTAGTGAATAAAATACGGGTAGATAAATAAAATAGGACAGAATATTCTGCTCAAAAAATAATCATACAGTCTGAATCACCGATTTAATCATTTATTTTTAAGCCCCGTGGTCGCTTACAACGGGAGACTACCCTGAACAGGCGTCTGCCACGGGCAACGACCTCGCACGATGAGTCCGATGCCTCTGCGGAGGAAGCCTTTCCTGCTCAGTGGGTGGAAAAGGCTTCAGAAAAAAGTTCGTTATTTTTTTTTTTTTTTCATTTCAAACTTGGATTTTTTTTTTTTTATCTTTCGGTAAAATTAGTGATGCGTCGAGGGAATTGTAAATGGAAAACATAGCAGAAGAGGTCAATTTAATCCATTATTGTTGTTATTATTATAATTGATATTGTTTATACTGTCCTGCGTCACATATTAACGTTGCTTTCCTAATACAATGCCACTCTTCGAGGAAGTTTCTAGGAAGCGATGATATGGTACTCGTTCGAGTTTTATATAAAGGAAAGGTTACTATCCCAGTCAAAATCTCTACTTGAGTATATTCGAGGCAGAAGAGTTTGTGATCTGAAAAGGACGTGGTTATACGAAGGGGAGTCAGCTATTGCAACTGGGATCTCAACCTTGGCCGTGTTCAAGTCGAAAAAGTTTAGATTCTAAAATGGGCGTAGTAATATGGTATTCGCTTGACCTTTGTATGAAGGAGAGTCCGCTACCGCAGTCGGGATCTCAACCCCAACTATATCCAAGTCGGCGGAGTTTTGGCCCTCAAAAGGACAGAGATATGGTACTTACTCGACTATTGTACGAAGGGGAATCTACTACCGCAGTCGGGATCTCAACCCCAACTATGTCCGAGTCGGGGGAGTGTGAAGCCTGAAAAAGACACGACGATACGGAACTCGCTCGATCCTTGTACCAAGGGGAGTTAACTACCGCAGCCGAGATCTCGACCCTGACTATTTCTGAGTTGGGGGAGTTTAGACCTGAAAAGGACACGACAATACGGTACTTGCTCAACCATTGTATGAAGGGAAGTCAACTACTGTAGGCGGGATCTCGACCCTAACTATATTTGAACCGGGGAAGTTTGAGTCCTGAAAAGTACGCAACTGTGGGGAATGACTCGCTTGTTATATTTGAGACACATTCACCGACGATATGCAAGTAATCAGGCAGCCACTTTCATTGGTTTCCGTGATCAAGTCGAGGTCTAGGTACCACTATTCAGAATCATCCTGTTCATATTGTTATGTTTGAGAGGTGTCTTAAGGCAATCGTCTTATGATTTGTACTATTTATTTTGATAAATAAAAATTCACTATTTGAGTGCACATTACTTATGTGTTTAAATAGTCTTAAACTCACTTACTGAATGTCCGCAATACAATTCATAGCATGCGAGAATTTGTGATTGGATTACAACTAGTGAGCGTCTTGAAGGATCAGTAGCGATAGAGGGGGGGATTGAATATCACTTTGTAAAAAATCTTTTCTTTTCAATTTAGAATTGCTGCGGAAATAATAAATCAAACACACAAAGACGCAGTTCGGTTACTTCATTCGGAGCCGACTTCGACTCCTACTCGAAAGCCTCTTGATCCTTGACCACACCGAGAGGTAATCTTATATGTCGCAATGATATAGATACAGAGTCTTAGTACATGTGCAAGCATATAAAATATACCGACAGGTAGGAGAAGTTCCGGCGCAGTAGCTTGCGTTGGCGCAGTAGAATTCGGTCGTCTGAGCACAGAATGAACTTGAAGAATGAGCATGGAAGAGTTGATCCGAAGCTCTGATCTCGAGGTCCTTTATAGGCACTGTTCGGTTGACTGAACACCCGTTTGGTCGACTGAACCTATCAGTAGACCAAACCCTTTATCGGTCACCTGATCCTTGCCGCTTTCCTTTTTCTCCAAGATCCGGTCTTTGTAATTAATTGTTCGGTCGACTGAACTACCTGTTCATTCAACCGATCCTTTGATATTATCTTGTTTGCTTTGATCCGATCTTCGTCAATTAATGCCATTAATGGTTCGGTCGACCGAACCCGATGTTCGGTTGACCGAACACTGAATTTTCTTCTGTGCATTAGGTCGAATCTGCAATTCTGATCTCAGCCAAATTTACCTTGTTCGGTCGACCGATCCATAGGTTCGGTCGACCGAACCCTTTGACTCGGTCAACCTAAAAATCAGAGTTAATACACAGTGTTCCTGCATCACATAGTTAGCACAATACAATGAAGCATGAGTAAGACAGTAGAACTTGTCTTGATCTCAATCTAGAAACCTTCCAGGTGTCTTCAGTTGGATGAACAACTTAGGTTTGTCCCTCGCAGGGACACGACCTCTCCGTCACTCTACTCCAGTAGTTTACTTCAACCTTACCTACCAAACATCTGGTCCTCCGAACATGTTTGGACATTATGCTTAGCCACTGATCGGGTACCTAGGACTTTCTCTGCTAGATCTCTGGTCCTCGACCCATCTGGACTTTCTGCTACCAAGTGTCTGGTCCGCGACCTACTTGGACTTTCTGTGGCTTCCATGATCGCTAAGACTTTGTTGGTGCAATTTGCACTAACAGTCAAACTTATGTTTTGATAAATGACAAACAAGTTAAAGTTAGGTTGTTTGTGATCTAATGGAGTTGTGGAGTTTGCAGGTTCTCGATCCAGGACGTTCGTCTCCCGGTGTCTCGATCCGGGATGTCTGATTCCCGGTGTCTTGATCTGGGATGTTCGATTCTCGGTGTCGGTGATCGGGGATGTCCGATTCCCGGTGTGGATGATCCGGGATGTCTGATTCCCGGTGTGAGCGCAATCCGGGATGTTCGATTCCTGGTGTAGATGATCCAGGATGTCCGATTCCTAGTGTGGCGATCGCGATGTCAGATTCCGGTGTTGGTATTCCGGAAGTTTGATTCCGGAAGGTAAGTGAGGTAAGTCACTGGAGGAGAGTGACTGTGAGGACGCGTTCCTGTTCGAAGGAATATATAAGCGTCGGGCCAGCTTAGACCCGTTTTGGGAACCTAAGTTGAGTTTTTTGACTAAGTTTTGATCCTGGAGGGACAAAACTTAATTACTACTCTTGTTTAAATTGTGTTAACTTTGTTTTGCAGGTTATACTTGTATTCTAACTTGTTTACTTACAGAAATCAAAAAGCTGGAAAACTAGGTTCCGGGTGCCCGGACGGCTCCGGGCGCCCGGGATGTTCCGCATCCAGACGATAGAACTTTTCTGAAGTTAGCGGTCCACGTCAGCCGTGCGGGCGCTCGGACAGGTCCGGGCGCCCGGAAGTGGATAAAATCTGCGGATCGAGTTTTGACGAGGACTTTCCATGTGGGGGCGCCCGGAATGACCTATAAAAGTAATTTTCAGCAGAAGCTTCAAAACATGAATCCGAACAAGTTTCGCTCCTGCGCTCTGCTCTGAAAACGACGCTCGAAAGCTCCTCCGACGACCGAGAACGCGATCTTCGATTAATATAGTCGTCGGTAACTTTAATTTCAGTTTTGTAATATTGTACTTAGTTTGTAATATTTCCGAAAATATAGAATTGCCCAACGAAAGCACTCAGGTGCGGGCCTTCGAGTAGGAGTCGGCTCTGAACGAAGTAAATCAGGTGCGGTCACTTTAATTTTCCGCTGCGCTTATTCTATTGTATTAACAGACGAATGATAGTCATCCCCCCTCTATCATACTCATCGATCCTACAAGTGGTATCAGAGCCTTATCGCTCTGAATTGACGAAACCATTAATCAAGACAGAGGGGGTATTTTTTTAAGTTATTTTTCTTGTTTGATCCGGATTTCAGTTTTACGAATCAGATCAAAACTAGTACAGTTACTTTTTCTGATCAGTCTTTTCGATCGAATTGGATTTTCCCGAAGTTGGTGCAACACCACTCGAGCCTTTTCTTTTTTTAGTTTTCATATTCTTCCCGCACTACTAATCCAAGACCTAGTCTTGGAAACATTTTTCTACTTTATTTCTCTGTGTGCAAGAAATCTGGTGGCCCAATTTGAGGGTTACATCACTGCTCGACCTCCTCTGTACTCTGGAGATGACTTCCCATACTGGAAGAGAAGAATGGAAGTGTACCTGAAGACGGATATCAGCCAGTGGTTCTCGATTATGCAAGGATATCAGATCCCAATGGATACAAAAACAAGTCAACCCAAAAATCCTGAAGACAGAGACATGGATGAAAGAAAGAGAGTCCAAACAGATAACAAAGCACTCAACACATTACAATGTGGACTAACAAAAGAGGAATTTAACCGAGTAGGACCCTTCGAAACTGCCAAAGAATTTTGAGACAAACTGATTGAACTCCACGAAAGAACCTCCAAATCCAAGGTAACAAAACAAGATCTGCTTTTGAATTCAATTTTTAATATAAAAATGCAGGAAGGAGAATCGACAAGTCAGCTGCATTCAAGAGTCCAGAATATTCTGAATGGGTTGCACATTATAGAACACCAGCTAGAAAATAGAGACATCGTCAGGTATGTACTTAATGCTTTCCCTAGAAATACTTTGTGGGCATCAATTGTGGATGCATAC
>JBAMIE010214548.1:0-10069 GCA_037177295.1 Kaempferia parviflora
ACCTACGTCCCGGATCGGACACCCCTTGGGGGGACAACCCCACTCCACCTACCTCTTTGGTACGTAGTAACCGGCTGTCAGAGGTTAGAGGAGGCGCACCGTACTTGAAGTACAATCGAAGCTCCCAATTTAACACTAGGTACAAAAACAGCCTGTCCAGATGAGGTAAGGTGTCAGAGGTGGCTTATTCTTAGCAGGTTGCACATCGACATGCGTACCAAGAGATAAAGCCCCGATTATAAATAGAGGTCATTGGTTTCCGATGGAAGTACGCGCACTTTCGATTGTTCATCTATATATAGTTCTTATTCCTCCTCGATAGCACCCCATTGACTTGAGCATCGAAGTACCAGAGCCGAGGACCCCTCCTTGGCCCGGTCTCTAACATTCATTTGGATTTGTATGAGTGCAGTGACTCAGAGCATGGAGCAACACCCATTTGGCGAGTCTTCAGCTGGTCGACCTAGGAGCCACCTTAGCGTTGTGTGACCCAGCATCAAGCACCTGGTTTTAGACAGGATCATATTTGATGTCGTCTGTGAGAACCGTCCTACAACTGAGCCGAGAGGATGGACGACGTCGAACGATTTACCACGGTCACTTTATCGCAAGAGGACTTGGAGCTTCTGGTGACTGCTCGAGCGCAGAGGATGTTGCAACAACAACAACAAGTAGCAGCAGTAGGAACGTTGTCGAACGAACTAACCGTCTCAGTGACAGGACCTCTTACAGACCCGCGAGACCGACTGGATAGAGCAGTCATTGGGTCAATCGCCCCTATACCCACTGTTGTTACCCAGGCATCAGTTTGGCAAGCCAGCTTGCCACAAGTGCCTCCTTATCCCATCCGCGCCATCGGACGCTCTTCCGCACTCCACTACCAGATGACCAGGCCAGCAACTCTGTCGGGTCCTCGGAAGGGGAGGTGCCCCCACGATATGCTAGGAAAGGCAAGGCCCCAGTAATAGAGGCCTCGCCTGATGAGAACGTGTCTCCGTTCGCCCGTCCGGTTCAAGAGGACCCACTGCCTAAGCATTACCACCCTTGGGGATGGCAGAATACGGAGGATCCACCGATCTCAAAGACCATGTGCTGAAGTTCGAGCACGCCGCAAATTTACATCAATATACAGACAGTGTGAAATGCCAACTGTTCCTCACCAGTCACCACCTTGTCTGGAGCAGCTCAAAGATGGTTCGTCAGACTGCCATCTAGGTCCATCACCAGCTTTAAGGTGATCAAAAAAGATTTTCTACATCACTACGTGAGCAATCGATCTTGCTCAGCGCCTTCAACCAAGCAGTGACAGATGGTAAATTTTTTCAGCCCCTAATGCGCAACCCGTCCAGGTATTTCGACGACTTAATGAGTCGAGCCGCGCGCTACATCAATGATGAAGAGGCTCAGATGGCTAGAGGGAAGGAAGCCACCACCTCCGAGCCAAGCAGACCGGTTGAACTCCGAGCACCACCGGTCGTCCGGCCTAAAGGACCTAGGGGAGCGAACCCTAGTCCACTTGGGCACCAGCCTCACAACCCTCCACGAGTGGAAGAAGTTCGAAGCCAATAAGAACTATTATCCGAGCAACGTCCATTCTGTACCTTTCATCGAACGGATACGCATAGTACCCCAAGAATGCTACAGATACAAGAGCGGAAATCGTCAATCGGGCAGCCCCTCGCGACTGCCATGCTCGCGTTCGCCAAGCCGGCAGTCGCGTCGGCGACCCAATTGGTCGAACCACAAAGGCTGCACGGAAGACAGGTCGACCGCTCCGAATAGAAGACGGCAAAATCGACAAAGAAGACACCTGAACTAGCGCACAGCCCGGTCCTATCGGATCCAGGCTGAAGAGAAGATTGCGAAGAAAATCGCAAAAACATGGCACGAGGAATGATCGACATGATTGTCGGGGGCCAGACCGATGGAGACTCCAACCGGGCCCAAAAGTCATTGGCCCGTCGGTTGGAAATTCACGCGGTCGGTTGCAATAGAGAGCAAGCACACGACTCGGAGATAAGCTTCGGACCAAAGGATCTAGAGGGGGTGGAGGTGTCCCACGATGACACATTAATCATTAGACCACTAGGGAAACTAAAAATACTAATGGGAGGCATATTTGGACTTCTTGCAATTTTAGAAACTCACAAGAGTAAAAATGGGTGCAATTTAAGCTCTTTATGTTGATTAGTGTATTTTAGTCAAAACTCACTAATCAACCTAAAAAGCTCAGATTGCACTTATTTTAAGTTCTGTGGGTTTTTAAGGTTGTAAGGAGTCCAAATATGTCCTCTGTTACTATGTTCGGACATTCCTAGGGGTGATCAAGATGTTTTAACAAATAAATTTAAGTTGTATAAATCGACAGGTGAGAGAAAGGGAGAGAGAGTTTTCTTTTCTTCTTTTATTATATGCTGGGCCTCGGGAGACCAAACCCAAGTAACTCATTTATTTTTTTTAAACCTCTGAACCACCATTAGGGAAGCCCGAATATAGTAATAGAGGGCATATTTGGACTCTTATACAATTTCAGAAATTCATGGAATTGAATATAATAATGGAGGGCATATTTGGACTTTTATATAATTTCAAAATTTTATGAGACCTAAAATTAGTACAATCTGAGTTTTCTATGTCGATTAGTGGATTCTTATCATTACTATTTTTGGATTTCCTAAGCGGTGGCATAGAGGTTTAAAAAAAAAATTGAGTTGTATAAATCGATAAGAGTGAGGAAGAGAAAAATTTACTTTTCATAAGAGAGAGAGAGTGTGAGAAAGACGTTAAAATTGTATGCATAGAAATTGTAAAAATAATTTTTATATTTAATCTTTGCTTTAAATAAATTCATCACACCTTCTCTTATTTCTCTCTCTCATATTTTCTCTCTGATTTAACTTTTTCTCTTACTCATATTTATTTCCACCCTATAATACTATCATTCTCATTACTATTTTAATTTCATTCTCATTTTTATTCTAATTTTTAGAAAAGAACCAAATACCTCCTGAATGATGCTTTAAAAGTGGAATTAAAATATACAATTGGTAAGAGAGGTAAAACAGTAAGATCAGACAATTAGTGCCCTCATTTATAATTCTGACAGTATGATGCTTTTTTGAGTAAATTTCTTAATCTGCATACGCCCTTTTAGTCAATTCCCATAAAAAAAAAAAACTATATTTCATTTTATACAATAGAAATTTTGATTGTGTATACTTTAAGAAGTTTAAAAGAAGAATGATTAGGAGAACTTAAATTTTAAAATATTTTTTCTTATTTATTCTCAACAAAATGATGTCTCATTCTAACCTTCTTTGAATAAACAAGTGCATCCTTTGTCATTCTTCTTGACAAACCGAACCTACTCGCATTGGCTAGTTAGGGAGCACAATCTCCTAAATCATAGTGTCAAAGATTGTACAATATATCAATCAATCTTTGCGCAAACAAAAATTTCTCAAATAGAGATGGATCACCTCTTCGCCAATCAACTCGTCTAGCTTCCTTTCTTATTTTCCAGAACTTAGACGATACGAACAAAACTATGTTAAAGTTTCCGCCTTATGCGGTATCTCAGTTTAACCTGATACAAAGCATTCGACTGCATATTGACAAAGATTAGACTGACTTAACAGGTGCACCCAATGGCTACAATAAGTATTGCCAACACACATGTAATGAAAGGTCTGAATGAGGAAATTCTGTAACATAAATACTTTCAAAAGTCGTCAAATTGAGTACAACACAGTACCTAGCGAAGTTCACATGGTATTTAGCTATTTTTGTGATGAAAAATTTGGTCGAAGTGTAGTCTGAAGGCCTGCGTGGAATCCTTGTGTGTATGCTGCATTCTTCAAACTCATCTGCAAAATGAATGCATAATGCTTAGCTCATATTCGATAGATAGACATCAATTCAGGCATTGTTCGAGTTGTTCTCGCGCTACTCATAACTACAGTAAATGGGTTCATTGCTTACAATCATATGCTCCAAATCGGAGCTGACGCATCTGCTTGCAGCATCCACAACTGAAGGTCTAATTTGCGTGTCATTTAAATCCTTGGTTACCTGCAAGAAGAGGTAAGTGCAAGATAAAGTAATTCGAATGGAAATAGAATATTGGTTGGGAAAAAAAATGAAGTGCAAAATTAATTTTGTAACCTCGGTGAGCAAAGCTGTGGATGTCTTGTTCAATATTTCTTTTACGAGTTTCCCGATATCGGTAGCTTCAGCCAGTGGGTCTATTGAGCGTTGAACTTTGTCAACCTTCTTTGGTAAAACTGCCCGACTTTTGGCATCTCCTGAGGCTGGAAGAGGAAGGTTGCATATAAGTAAAACTAAACAAAACAAATCTTAGATGAGATCACAGCATATTTTGCAGAACGAAGACGTCGAAGAGTACAATAAACGCAACAAAAATATGCAATATACAGTTTCAATGAGAATTTGGTGATTTACTGTCGTAAACTTGGATCTAGCAATTAAAAACTCTCCCAGTCAAATAAGTTGGATCAATTTATATGAGGGGCAAATGTACATTAAACAAATGCTACAACACATAACTAAACAAACAAAGATCTAAGTGATCTAGGTAATGTTAACTCTAAGGCACTACATTAAAAGGGTTAGGAGTAAGTTCTTTCATGCTGGGCTACATTTTGATCATAGCACCTAAATGACCCAAGTACAAACACAGTAATATTACTTCAAAATGTATCAGAAACATTTTCGGATTAAATTACCTGGGATATCAGATAAGTGTTCACATGCTGTATATGTAAGCTCCACGGAAGTTAAAGATTGAGTAGAGTAGAGTAGATATATTTGCATGCATGATTTACTAATTATGGATATCATTACGGGAGATTAGTGACTGGTGGGATCTCCGATAGTAAAATGAGTGTCCTTTAATTTAATTCTGTATGCTATCTATCATGCTCATGCTTTATAAATGTTCAGATTCTATATGTTCACCCCTCTTTCGGTCAATAAAGCTAGCTTGAGAAACAATACAATTCTAAAATGATCATTAACTTGATGCAACTAGCAGAAAGAAAGAAAATTGCACAGGAGACTGGATGAAATTTCTCATGCGAAAAGAAACCAAGAGCAGAAATCTATCCTTGCAAGCCTAAGTGGTCACTTCTTTATAAATACCACCCAAACCATTAATGCCAAAACAAAAACAAAAACAAAAAAAAAAAACAAAGAGATAATAGGTAGGTAATAATTCTCTAAACATCATGATGTGAGGGGAAAAAATTATTCTACTAGCTTTCAAAAAAGAATCTCACCAGAATGGTTTACAGATTTCTTAGCAGGAAGAACATCCTTTTCAACAACCTTTTCAGTTGGAGCAGAAGTAACAGTGTTTGCTATTGTATCTGACAGAGTGGTAACTCCAGATGGAACTAAATCAGCAAGATCAGGTGGATTGTCCTTCCCAACCACTGGATTTGCCTATTATAAAAAACTATTATCAATTTGTATTGAAACAGCTGCCGTGAACTTATGTTTACACTTCCACTAACTGCTGAATCACCTCTAGATCCGCATATGAAGGCTGTCTTCCAATTGATACCAGAAACTTGTCAAGGCTGCTTGCGCTGAGGGCTGTATAACAAAATATTCGATGATAGCAATCTGCCTAAATAATTGATATACAAACATTTAGTAGAGGGAAAAATGCAATCAGCCTCACATCGATAGACCAGAAAGTTGAATGATTCATCATTGGTCTAGAACAATGAAAGTAAAAACTGTCCAGTAACTGTCCAGTATCAGTTAGCAATGCTATAGTGATTAAGATCATTTCAACATTGGCTCATCTATCATTACTTTCTTCTGTGGGAAATACATCCTGAAGTTAATTTAACAAAGTTTATATTGTTGAAGATTAGGTTTGACAAATTTTGTTTGCTACACTGTAGCATTGATCAGGAAGCATGTTAAAAGAAGGTATGCTCTAAGACTCAAGTAGAGACTG
The DNA here is from genome assembly GCA_037177295.1 of Kaempferia parviflora. NCBI lineage: Eukaryota > Viridiplantae > Streptophyta > Magnoliopsida > Zingiberales > Zingiberaceae > Kaempferia > Kaempferia parviflora. Next base: position 5,990 of record JBAMIE010214548.1, read on the forward strand.
CTTCAATTAGATGAATCCTCCAACATGTCGTCCTACATTTGAATATATATTTGACCATAATTACAGAAGTTTATGATGCAAACTTGATTCATGCACGTAATTTTAATAATGATTTTTTCTTATAATTGCCATATATAGCCTCAACATGCTTGATCAACGAGCCACAGTAAAATGATTTTCACAATAATATCACCTACAACTATATTAATGAAGCATGCCCGAGGTTCTTGAATCAGAATCAGAATCAGAATAGTTTTCAGCTACAAAGATTAAGAAACAAAATTCTGGCCAAATTCATCATCATAGAACGTCACACAACTTTATTTTAGCAGTAGAATGCATACAAAAATTCTCACAGTTGGAGTTTCTTGTGTGATGTAGCAATAGAAATAAAATGAGCATATATATAAGAGAAAGAATAGTTCAGATACTTAAACCGCTGAGTTGATGCAACAAACTGATTATTGAGCTCCATCCTCAAGTATGAATAGGTAATTGGCAAAGGCCCCACGATTTAATAAACTTCAAATAAACAAGTTTAAAAGGAAAAAATAACAGTTGGAAAAGGAAGCAATGAGAAAAGACCCTGACTTACAAATTGTGACTTCATTAGTGAGTGGGTGGAAGTAGCAGGACTGTTTAGCCTTGAATCCTTGATCCAGCAACAACGAGACGCAACTTGAAAAATAAATAAATAGTCTATTAAAACACCGGCTCTTAAACAAATAGAAGAAAGATTACAGCAAAAACAACTTCAATAGAATATACTTGAGAAAGCTTTTTCTTGCCATGTAATTTTTTAACAGGCAAAAACTTGTCATTGATTTGAAAAATAGAGCAGAAATAGGGAAAATTGGGTTAAGAATAGTTAGGCATCTTGTTTAGAATTGTTGAAGTCATTGCATCCTTCTCAACAGAAATTAGAGAATCACGATGATGATTGATAAACTTGCTGCCTCGAGATCCAACAAGAGACCAGAAAGCACCTGCCAGTAGGAGGCAATCAGATTCATTGAGTTTGAAAAATGTTCTAATGGGAAGTGGGGGTTTCTGATCATCTAGAGAAATGTCATGAGGGAGAACATGAGAGAATGATATCTCTTAGCTGCTCATCTAAAACAAAAAGGAAAAGTAGGCGAGGTAGAGGGAATAGAGTTACCGTGATTAGAGGAAAAGAGTGCATGATCCTAAAAATAATATAAGATTGTGGATGACAAAATGGAAGGGATAAATTCCTTTTGACTTATGTCTTTGTTCATGTATACGTCCCCTACATCTTTCAGTTTGTTTGGAGCATAAGCTCTCTGGAGAAGGATTTGCCCATGGGTTGGGAATACACCTTTGGATTATCATTTTGGTTGGGGCATATGCCCCTTGAGATCTAATACAAGATTGAAGCAACACACCATAACTTTTGTCCTTGTTTGGGGGAAAGCACACTTGGCAACTTAACAGGTGTTTTAGTTCGGGAAAAAGGAGAATGAACTTTTAAGATTTTCACCCTTGGTTGGGGCATGCACCCTCAGCATCCGTATAGGGCCTACTCCTCGCTCTTGGATTGTTTTATTTATTTGGAGAAAATTTAATGGATAATTCTTGCATTTGTGTGCAGTTTGTTTAATGGATTGTTCTTGCATTTGTAACTAGTTTTCATTGTTTCATTGATTCTGATGTTTATGATGCATAGATAATATATACCAGCCTTGTTATATATTAACGTTCAGGTTGTCACTGAACTTCTAGTTTGCACAAATGTCTAGTTTGCACATTTGTGCTCAACTCACTAGACATTGGAGGTTTGTTGTAGACTTGTAGTTTCTAACAAATATATTAACTTTATTGAACACTTTGCTCTGACATTAGTTAAAGACTAAGCATATCAGGTTAAGTACTAAGTCCACTGTTTGGAGAATTGACCTTGAACTAGGCATGAGCAAAACAGGTCAGAAAAAATTACAAATGAGAAAACTTAAATAACAAGCATTTTTCACAAAACTATATATTACAAATATAGAGGAAAATAAAAGGTTAAAAACCCACTAAAACTTCTCATGCAAACAACAAAACATTCGCAGTTAAGGAGTAAATACCTTGCAGAGTCATTAATTAATGCAAATGGTGTTACACATCCCAGTGGTACCTTGAAAAGCAATCCAGAAGTTATATTAACAAACAGAAACATGATATCCATCAATATAATATAATAAACAAGATCCATAATTTTTTAATTGCTTCGTTCTAGCAGTATGGCATTTTTTATTGGTAGAAATCAAACCAAAAATATTCTATATGTGGCTTCAAGATGGGCATTTTATCAACATATTCATCCCAAACGGAGGAATTGCAAATAAATCCATGAAGACAACCTCATCAAACATTTCTTTAATAATTATAAAATGATACCAATAATAATGACAAAGCAAAGGGCAACTACACATTTCTTTCAATCTACTCGTTAGTAGTTACAAACAGAGGAAGGACAACATAAACTACATAGTTTGTAGTCATCTTTTATTTGATTACTGACAAATCATGATCATGCATGGTTAGATATGAAGCAAAAGGTGACAAGAAATGGTAAATGATTGTAATAAAGTAGTTCAAGTTAAAAGGTTAACATTTCTATTCCATGCAACTTTTTTAGATCCGTTTAGGTTTTCCATATTAATTCACTCACATATTCATAATTAAATAACCTCAAATGAAATGTACATGTAAGCGAACCTGGACGTTCATGCATAGCTTATAGTAACTATGACTGGTTTATAAACACTAGTAGATGAAATTGCCAAGACTAGTCTGTTTTATCTTGAACCAATGCTCAATTTTTACAAGTCAAAGAATAGAGAAAACCAAAGTAGTTAATAGACTAGCACCAAACTGTAAAACTATTTGAAAAGGAAACTATAATCAAACATAGTCATTATTAAGGCATCATTAACAGAGAGGTAGTCATGATATATGGCAAAAAGGAATTATTGAAAAATAAACATAATAAAACAAGAAACCTGAAGTAATTCTTGCAAAGCTTCTTCAGGAGCCATCCGCAAACCTCCTTTTCCCAGACCAAGCCTTTGGGATAAAACTAATTGATAAATTGCATATGTTTAAAATCTCAGAAATTAGACAAGCTGATCATTCTAGAAGCAATACTGAATACAACAAAATTAATTAAATATGTAATATGGAAACCATTAAGTTATCATCAATACCTTTCAAGTCAACATTTGTGTCTGCAAGAGCAGAAACCACGTAAAACCTCTGTTTCTTGTCCTAAAAAAAGATTAACTGTTAGATATATAAACAGGATCGAATGTTTTCCATTGTTGGCATGTAAAAACTTTGCATTAAAGAAAATCCATTTTTGCCACTTGTATTACCTTTAACAGCAAATTTTTACTTAATGCACCTCCCAAATGCCCCACTTCCTTGGCCTAACAAAATAAAAAGCGTTTATAGGGGAAAATAGTTGATACAAAACATATTTCGTCATAAGGAAAACAATTATTTAAAAATAGTGAAGAAGCAATTATTACTAACCTGGGCCTCAACAGTGAGGACAGGAGGATGATCATAGCAAAGGAAGTCTATCTGAAGTTCCTGTAGATGAACTCAATGAGACAGTGTTAGAATCTACAGTAAAGAAGAAACAAAAGTTTGTTTCAATAAATAATAATAGATGTGCAAAACTAAATCCCCACAATTTCAGTGACACTTGTAAAATTAACTGATCAATTAACAGTTCAATAAATAAGTTGTTTCAAACCAAATCATGATACACAACTTTTTGTATCCTTGAATCAAAATGAATCATGTCATTGCACAACATGTGTGACATGTGGATCATATACGAGCACAGTGTAGTCTATCATCGCCATAAAGTTGTGTTTGCTTAAACAATTGAGACCAGCTACATAGATATTGTCCCTCAATTGAGACCTACGTACTATATATTTAAGAAATTAATATTCACAGTAATGAATAATATGTGTCAAATATATATATATATATATCAGAAATTTTACCCTGCACACCCTTATTTGAGCGATCGTGCGCGACATCTGACGTGGAGAGCCAACA
>JBAMIE010214558.1:0-10069 GCA_037177295.1 Kaempferia parviflora
GGTCCCTCCTGATCTGATCCAATGGTCCTCCTGATGTGGACCAGAAAGGGACCACGTAAAAGTGGTCCAGAGGATCTGCGCTCAGGAAACGCTATCATTTAGAAGACACTTGATATATATATTTAATAAGAAAAATAGTAATATATTTGATTGAGAGAGATTAAATCTAGCGATAACCTAGGAAGGTTGGGTTATAAAATTAAGAGTATCAAACTCATATTTTAATTCTAATTTTCGTCTACTAAATATCAAGAATGAGAATGAAATAGATTTCATTCACAATCTAACCTCCTAAACTCGCCTACAAAGTACCCCTTATTTTTTTCAAAAAAAAAAAATAAACTTTATAAATTAAATTCACACTTACATCTGTAGTTCCAAGTAATTTCATTTTATTTTTGTTATATAAATTTTGTGATAGTTTTTAACAATGTTGTTTTATAGTTATTCATATATCAAGATAGATTATATACCTCTTGTTCGATTCTTATGATTTCCTATCAACAAAATATAGAGATTCTTTTTTTTTTTTAATTTTGCCCACGAGATTTCCTTTTGTTTCGACTATAAAATTCTTGTATTTGCTGTTGCGATGTGGAACCTGCGCAAGTTATCGTAGTTGTTTTTCCCACGAAATATTAAAATAAAAATGTGATGGTATTATTGTTTCACTAATGAATTTAACCTAAATTTCCATTATTTCCTATATTTATAGAGATTATAGTTTTAACATTAATCCAATGAATTTCCTCAGTTTGCTTCCTAAACGTTACACTAATCTTCTACACTTGGCAAATTATACAGAAAGTAGATGTTATTATGAACTTGTATACTAGGCGGAGTTATTATAGTTGCATGCTTCCAACATAAAAGGTCGTAGTTATCCAATTTTCATCATCAGTAAGTTCATTTTTCAAATTTCCTAGCCCATGTTAGTTTCAACTACAACAAAGGAACTGCCTGTCAAGGAATGCTCTTGTAACCCACTTAATGGTTAACTTTTTATCAAAATTTGTTAATTAATGTAATTGACCAACCATTAGATATCTCTAGCTGACATGTCTACAATGATTTAGTATTCAGACAAGCTCCCCGTAGTAGGAGTCAGGAAAAATAAAATAAAACATTGAACATTCAGTGCCCTACTGAATATATAATACTCATTTTTTTCTCTTGACAAGCTGATTAGCTGACTAAATTTCCAGAGATCTAGACATGAAAACATCAAAGATCCTCACTTTCCTTCTGCAATTAATTGTAAATAGGGGCACAAACAGTAGAAATGATCTATTTGGGATCTGAAAAAAGGTGTAAGAATAATAATTAGTGCTGCAGTAGTTGCCTACTCGGTAGCAGCAGAAATCATGGTAATTGATGCATCTAACAGATCATAGAACTTAAAAGCATCAACTTGATAATTCACAAGAATTGTGACATTAAAAAACAACTGTAGTAAAGATCCATGTGGAAAGCCTTCGGACCAATCCCTATCCCAACACCAAATGTTTGAAATAGAAAGGAGAACTGAACCATGTCATATGATAAATTACATCACTTATTATCCAAATTACTGAATAAATATTGCATTCAATATTACATTTTTCATCATATGAAAATTAAAACAGTGAATTTTATACAACCTACTACCAAATCTAAAGTTTGGATGGGCCTGAATCTGAAGAATGTAAATGGATACTAGAAGACAATTTTTCAATACAGGACCAATTAATACAGGATGAGACAATGCTGCAATGTTTCTGCAATTCATCCTGATAGTTTAGCTGATATAAACAGGACTATCACTGTACTTTTATGATAATTATGCATAAACAGGACTAGTACTATTAAATTGACACTGTTCATAATAGACACATGAATCCAAAAAAAGTATATAAAGTAAAGATGTTAAAAATACATTTTTTTTAACTTGTACAACCAAATGACCAAGATATATTCTGTTCGAGATTACAATTAGATAAAATATCTTACAGTAAGGTTATTACCTATATTGGAGCTAGGTAATAACCTTACTACAATTGAACTGTAGAGAAAACAAAATTCGTATAGATAATGATCAAGAAGTCAGTTTGCATTTGAAGTGAAAAAGAATAGAGAATGAATAATGCTAAACCAATACTTATTTGTATGCAAGGATTATTGTTTTCTCAAAATTGCTGTAAAAGAAATTCGACATTAAATTCTAAGGTTGTGCTTTATGGAACATGGATTCGATGTATATATGTCCAATCATTTTCAAGCTAAGATAGGAATTAATTGATAGCATTTTTTGTTTAATGTAATGCTAAAAAAATTGTTGATAATTGCAAAATATCATAAAGGAGTAATAACGAAAAATGGAGAATAAGGTAAGAACATAAACATGCACAAAGAAAGAACAAGTGTAGACCGGAACTTCTTAAGTTGGTTATATCTTGCATCATCTTTATTGAACTCAATTAGTTGCATATTTTCTATACCTTTTAGAACTTAATTATTTGCATGTTTCCTATCCTTTCTTGCTCAAACCACATTATATGTCTAAAGTCCAATCATATATACAATAACAAGATGCTAACATTCTACCTACGAAACAAAGTAACTCTTAGAAGAAAATGATTCAATACTCTACGTGAAAATAAATGTAAAAAAAAAAAAAAAACGCAAATGTTTCTCCTCTGGAAAAAAGAATCGAAGCATGCAGTACAAACACATGTTCTTTTTCATCCACGCAAGGGGCATAAGACCAAAATGAGAAAATTATGTGCACCAACAGCTACTCAATTGTCCTACACATCTTTGAATATATTTAAAATATCCTAACAGCATCAGAAATATTCATATTCACAGAAGCCAAAATTACATCACCAATTCCGCATCACAACGTACTGACTTCTTCATATAACTCAGGAACTATGAGAGCTTAATAACAAACGAGTTTTAAGCCTAATCTATTTCTGGCAATTTATGAGTCTTTGATAATGTACAAAATAGTACAATCATGACATAGAAACCAAATCAGCATCAAAATTAATTATATCAGAGTTGGACTAAAATGAGAGTTGTGATCAAAAAGTAGCCTGTTTGCATTAGCTGACAACAAGAAGCAGATGTACCTCAAAGAATTTTGGAGCAAGACATGCTTCGATCTAATCTTCCCCAACAGCATATTAAGTAATTTAATGAAGAAAGACAAGTGTTTTAACTTTTATCAGCTAGCAACTTTTATCCCTCCAACTTCTTCAATCTTTGGACTCTTATGCTGAAATATTTGAGAAACCAAACTTCTCTAAAGTAAGATAAGTACAAAAAAAAATTTGAAGCTGAAGAAAAACAACTGAATACCTACCTTACTTTTCTTGAGCTTGTGGTTATCAACAGAATCATCATTACCTTCGTGTTTCCTCTTCTGAATTATAAATATATGAATAAGTAAAACTGTAAATCTATGAGGCCAAATAAAAATAATAAAAATGATTGTTACAACAAGAACCTTCTCGTGATGCTTCTTTGAATGGTCACCACCAGAATCATGATGTCCACTTTTATCTTTCTTCTTTTCTCGATCTTTATCTTTACTCCGATCTTTATGGCGATGTTTGTGCTTCTTGTGTTCCTTGTCTCTATCTTTGTCCTTGTGCTTTTTGTGCTTCCTCTCCTTGTCCTTAGAATCTCCTCTTGATTTCCCTGGAATGGCAGGCATTCCTTTCTCTGACTGCAAAACATTGCAGGATCTTATAGAAAAATTAATTAAGCATATACAAGTTTACAATGGAACGATAAATTTGTTACCGAAGGCAAATCAATGGGAGTCGTATCTCGCAGCTGAAATGCCTGTCCTAGCATCTCCAAGTCAAATTGTTGCATTTGAGCTGTTGTTTCTCTTGAGTATGGAGCACTCTGTAGGAGTTGACCTAACTCCATTCCTTCTCCCTTCCGGATTTCTGTGTCTCCACCAACATTGTGGAGATAATGTGTGTCTGCAACTGACAAAGGAAGAGGTCTTTTGCAGAAGAAATCATAGTGTCCTGATAGCTTGTAGTGGTTTATCAAATCAATAGCACCTGTAGGTTCTCTGGGCCCTGTACAATCAAACAAAAAAAAGATAAAATTAAAGTACATACTATCATATCAAATAGATCACGGTTCAACAACTTGAATCGTGATATAATTTTGGTATTTAACTGGAACGACATGATCTCTTTTTTGGAAACATTCTATTAGGCAAATTGGAGGAAGAAAAAAAGCGAGCACAACTATAAACCTATGGATTTTGTATCGCATTAGAATGGTATAGTCTTAACCCCATGTTATATGGACACAGACTAAAAAATAACAAACATTATTTTAATTCATCTTAACGAGTTTTGTAGAAAAAAAAAGTGATTACGCTCACCCCAGTGCCCCTCACAGCCCATCCCCAGGTGATGTGAAGGGAGGTAAATCACAAGGTCAGCTTATAGCCGATCGCCAAGTTGCTAGGGAAATTTGGAATTCAACATGAAATGATACTCATCAACATAATTGACATAGCAATACATGATAAATTACTTATGCCAAGAAATATCAAATTTTAATAATTTATGAGAACAGTACATTTCGACTATGTTGCCTAACTGAGATTTCAAAAAAAAATAATATATACTATACAAAATACAAATAGTCATACTATTTATTCTTCATCAATTTTTAACATATGAAAACACTGTCAACAAAATCTTATATTGGAACATACAAAAGGTAATAGGTTTAAACAAAATGAACAAGTTCAAAAATACAAAAACTTGGCATCTTCATATGGGAAGCAAAAAAAAAAGGTCTACTATTTTGGGACAATTTTGCATTATTGAGTAAAATATTTCTGGTTACTCTTTTGCATTCACTAAGATACATGAGTTTCTCTTGTGTTGTTTAAGTGGTATCAAAGCCTAAACGTCTGTTATTCCCTCTATCTGTAGTTCCTACTCTTAAAACTAGCAACCTCATGAAGCATGTCCATCATGGTCGTCTTCCTCTAGCCTCTATACTGCAACACATCAATCACTCACAACACCATTGCATCCACTTTTAGAAAACCAAAACTATCTCTATCACTAACCACATATCATTTATAACCACTATCTTGCATAGCAATGGCAAGTGTGATGCTTCCCATCGCATGCCAACAATCATTACACCTACCATCCACCACGACAAAATTGATATATCCTACTTATCAACCCTCGCCAGAAAACTCTAATAAAAACCAACCAAATGCACCAACAACAACCACCTACTTGAGTAATTAGCATTGCCACTATCATCAATGAATCTGACATTTGTTTATTCATTTGAAGGAAGCCATTATTTCCACCGAAGTCAAATCTTTTCCTTTAACTCCAGCAGCAACACCTCCACCAACCCACCAATACCGATCTATCAATTCGATCTCCGCCAACCACCAAGGGTAAATGTACAAGCACTTCATTTTTAAAACAAAAAAAAGAGAAAAGTTGGAAGTAATGTATGGGGAAAGATTATTTAGAGACAGTTTTTTGGGATAAAATATAGAAAATAAGAAGCATGTGGCATCACAAATTGGGAGTTTGGGAGGCGAACAAAATCATGATCACATGGAGTTTTAATAACCCATTCAACTTGCATCAACTCAGTGATATTGCAATTATATAAAAATTTATTTTATTTAACTTCATTGGCTAGTTTATACACCTTGATATTAGAACAATTTTCTTATAAAATCTGATTAGTCTTGTTTCTCATGTCATAGTTATATAAAAAAAAATGGTTATAATTACTTCATCCAATGCATTTAATCCAATAAAATATCCATGGCATATCCTTTAACAGGAACATCATTTATTTCATTACTATTTAGTGGTATCGAATTAGCAAAATTTTTTAAAAAAATGGCGATAGAAAAGTAACACCACAATGACCTATAAGAATAGTGATAATAGAAAGCTTGATTATATTATCTTGAAACTAGATCATCCATTGTCCAATATGAACTTGAAGTAATAAAGGTAATATTGGATATCTTGGTCAGTAATACAGAGTCTGCTAACCAATTGTGTTTGTTGATCAATTAACCAAAGATGATAAATTGAAGATCTCAAAAATTCACAATAAGGATGAAACTAAAATCTCTATGGAGATCAACAAAGTTGACCATGATGAGTCACTAGAATGGCAATGGTGAAAACATTAAAGGTCCACAAAACTAGTTGCGATAGAGCTAGGATTTAATATTGATGCTCAGAAAATTGATACATTGAGTTAGGACATTACTAACTTCATGTCAACTCTCAAGAATAATGAACGATATAATTAACATTTTGTTCAACTGCTTCCTGAGAGTCTTCACAATACAACCACTGATAATTTTTATTGTCATTTATCAGTCCATACTATATTATGGATAAAATTGGTTCCAATACTTGTGGCCTACACTTAGCAACCAAATATAATATCATTCAAATATTCTCCATTTCAAGGGCATGATACATGATATCTTACTAGAAGATTACGGTCTTCTACCTATGTTTGTTGATGTATTCCAAGAGCATTCACAACCTCGCTTCAAAATGAAGATGAAGAATGATGAAAAACAATGTAGCTGTCATATTGAAGGCAACTCCACTTTAAGTTGACAAATACATTGACGAAGGAAATCGCTTTGAAGAGAATAAATTGATTCAGAATTTGAAGCTTATATTATTTTATTTTACTTTATTATTGATCCACACTTAGCTTATTTGTGGGTATTTTAATTAGATTGGTCTATTTAGTTGATCTATAAAAGCATATATTTGGTGCTTACAGTTACACCTATGGTTTGATATTTTTTTTTTTTTTACATTTTGTCTTATATATTTGTTTCTTATCTCTTTCCTTATGGGATCTCTGAATAAAGTTTCTTTCTGCTGCATTCATGCTGTGCAATTATTAGACAAGTATACAATATCCAATTCACCACCCCTATTGTAGTAGTGATATTAGGAATCATGGCCTAGTAGCAGCACATCAAGTTTTTTTTTAAAACATCATCATCATTAAAACTGGTCCTAGTTATGAACCCATACCGTGTATAATACAATGAATCCCGCTTACAAATACCAAACATGTCCAACGGTGTACAATAAAATTATCAAATAGCAAGATTTAAAATCTCAAAGCGAAATTTCGGTCTTTATTGGAACGGTATTGTTTTGGTATCATGTGACATGTTTCGGTGCATGGTATCAGTAATGGATTGGAATTGAAAAAGCAGATGAAGCATAGGAAGGAGACATTGTCTATGCATGGTTTTAAATCTTGTATCATGTCGAATGAAATGGTCGAAACATATCATTATGGTAAATTACTGAAATGTCTCCTTCCTTTGCTTCATCTTCTTTCTCCTTCAATCTGTCATCGACACCATGCATCACATACTGAAACATCTTTCTAGTCAAAGATTGAAACTACGACATGACTCGAGATTTTGAACCTTGATGTCAAGTGGTATCGAGCTTCGGTTAACGGAATGATACACTTCGACCATTTTGCCTAGCACGGTACGAGATTTCAAACCACGTCAAATAGTCTAGTTTTGGTAACAAGACTTATGATTAACCTTGTCGTGAATTTGATAATATGATAGCAAAAGAAAAGTTGTCGGAATCATTTTGGAGTGAAAAACATAGGAGTTTTCTCTATTGACAATACTTATTTTCAGGTTATAAATTTCCTTTTACAGTTAATGAAAAGCACTTTATATGATCTAAGGCAAAGTTACTACAGAGAATTACACTTGATTAGAGTTTATTGAGCCAACCAATGTAGGCATTTGTACAAATCAAACAAGAATTCATAACTTAGTCGGAGATTATGGATGAATTTCATGCAAACAATAGTTAGGTTCTAAATTGCACGGCACGGCCCATCTTGGATCCAGATGGATCTTTAGCAGTGTTCAACATAATGTTGGGAAAATTTGATCAACTAACCCACCTGTCATATTTCTACAGCGACCATACATTTTTATGGAGTGAAACATTTTGTGCATTTTATATAATTGTTGTAACTTGCATCTTAGGTTATGAAACACATTGATAACTTAAAAGCACCTAGCACTTTAAAGTTGGAAATCAAGTGTTCTCCAATTTATTGTGTACAAACTAACAAACCAGTGGGGAAAAATATGTGTGTACCTCTTCCAAACTTCTTGCCTTCGGGATCCATCATATCATAGCTCGATGTGTCTGTAGTTCATTTCAGATGAAAGGATTATGAGAATCCAATTCTCCCTCAATTAACTAAACACTGCAAAATAAAATCATTAAGAACTAGGTAATAGCAAATACCACAAATGGATAAAAATGATCAGGTTATCACATAAATTCATTTTCTGCTGTATTCTAATGGAAATCTCAGAATTCTTTTACCCTTTTCTTGGTAAGCAAGAAATATACAGAACAAAGATGAATCATCAAAGAATTGTTTCTGCAAAAATGAAAAAACTAAAAAAATATAGAGGACTAAAAGGTTCAATTATTTTCCTTGAGACTATGTTTATTTAAATAACAATACTTTTTTTCAGAAAAAAAGAAAGGCAAAACGAAGACAAGTCTCAGATACATATCTCCACAGACCTCATTCAAGAAAGTTGTTTGTTAAAACAATCGTGATACAACACTAAGAATGATAGGACAGTTTACAAGGAGACACTCCACATGACATGTTGAACATGATAATCATAATACATTAACTTAGAAGTAGCCATTTCTCTTGAAGTCCACTCTCTAGTATATTTTTCTTGATTATTGAAATTGATAATCAACAATGCAGAGTTATTCAAGGATGGATACGCATATTTTTGTTCTAGCACAAATAAATTAATCAAGTAAACCAATTGATCTATCTAGATGAAATTTATTGCAGTCATTCTTGAAGAATTGGATAAATATCATAAAAATCAATAAGGATAAAAGGTATGTCTAGATTCATCACTTGATCCACAACCAATTCGTCCATTTTCCTCAAAAATCCAATACCAAATTATATTCATAATCAACATCACCACCACCAAGTAGTGTTAGTTCCAAGTGTTTAAAATTGGCTATATGATCTTATCGTTTTATGGAACTAATGGTTATATCCATTAAAAATAACTATTTTGTTAAAACATTTGTAATTACAAAAGTAAAGTCTTCTTTATCTCATTGTATCCCTCACACATTCAATTCTAGTTAATTTACTTTTCAAAAAAAAAAATTTGTTGTCCCTCTTGAACACATTCATGCCATACTAATATATTTTCTCTATATCATCTTATATATAGAGCTACAACTGACTGCTCATAGATATTAACATTTTTCATTTATTTGGTAATGCAACCTCACATATCCATCCAACCATTCCCATATTTGCTATGTTGTCTCAACTAGATTAACTTTTTCCTAACTAATCCATAAAACACAATTGATTATGCTACAATACTTTTTTCATTTAGACAAGGAGGGCACAACCATCACTCAAAACTCTAACATCTTATCTCTATTTCCCAAATTTACTCTCAATTTACAATGTTTTTCTCACTTAAAATTTGAAGAAATGGAGAGGAACATAAGGTTGTCTTCTTTTGAAAGCCCCATGAAGTTTATGTCTTCTCACATTTGATAGTCTTAAAAAAGTTGTAGGTTTTCATAAAAATTAAACATTTAAATTTTCTAAACATAAGTATTCCTACATTAAAAATGAATTTAAAAAAAAATTATAGTAAGGACCAAAAAAGAATTCACATAAACAATAAATACCTTTGACAAAGTAAAATTTTGTTGGAGCGAAGGATCACTTTCAGTATTATTATTTTTATCGGTTCGATGTCCATAGATATGCTAGTTGGATTCGGATTTGAACTTGGAGTGTTAGTGTCAAACACGAGTATCAAAGGAACAAATGAACTGTGGTCAAGTATCATAAGCCTACAATGCTGGTTACACAACTTTTCATAACTATCATTACCAAACATGGGCATCCTTCAATTGTTCTAATTGTGAAAAGAAACATAAAAATATAAATGTACAGATGA
>JBAMIE010214567.1:0-10069 GCA_037177295.1 Kaempferia parviflora
GTCGGCAGGATGCGAGAAAGGAGCGAAGGCGATGACGCGTCTTATCAAAGGGGGAAGGGAAGGGCCGAAGAGATAGTAGTAACCGTCTACGTGTCGTGCGGTTAGTGGTGAATCTATGTGAACGGTACGCATGTCTTGTTTAGGAATTTACCGACGCTGAGAGCCATTTTATAAAGCGGATGGGACGGCCGATCCGGTGTGGCGGTGTCCGCGGGGGCGTCTAAAACGGGCTCATGCAAGAAATGCCGTTCCTACTTTCCTAGTCACGTTGCTCTTTTCTTTGCCGGTTAGAAACTTTATTTCAAGACGAAAAAAATATTATAATTTTAAAAATACATTTGAAATATATTATATAAATTCAATTAGTTTAGTATTATTATTATTTTTTACAATTACTATTTAATCCTATACTTTAGCTTGAGTTTGAGTCAGCCTAGACTTAGCTTGGCTTAACTCGGTTTACACTGGTTCAATTTGAACTCGAGTTCGTAGAATTGAGCTCGAGCTTGATATTTAATTATGAGTTTGATATTGAACTTTTTTTTAATGAATAAATTAATATATTATATGATCCGGTATGAAATCGGGGTGGATGATGTTGGAAAAGACAATATTGAGCTGGTTCACAGGTGGACTAGATGTTGACATGTCGGATATGTGACGCCTCGTACGATCCAAAACCTGCACACACTCGCACAAACTTTAAGAAGCGTTAGCGATCGAACCAAGGAAGAAGTCTCTGGCTCTGGTACTTTGACGCTCAAGTCAGTGATGTGCTAACAAGAAAGTAGGTGAACATTAAATACACTGTAGATGACATACATGCGTTGGAGATTATGAACCCCTATTTATAGTGAAGGCTTGCCCCGACACAGCATAGAGATGGTGCCCCTGTAGAGGTAAGTCGTTTCTGACATTCTGACACCTTACCATATTTGAGCATGTCATCTCTGTACCGGTGTCAGGAATGGAAGCTTCACTGGTACAAGCCGTACGATACGTCACCTGCTCCTGCTGATTTTTTGACATCCGTACTCTGACAGACAGAAATAGGTGGAGCGCTGCTCTAAAGGGAGGTTGACCGACCAAGCAGAGTCTTCGCCGGTCGGCTGGTTGAACGGACACCTCCAAATCAAATGTGAGGGCGGATGACTCGTCATCTCCCTTTGAGAAGACCCGATGGGGATGTAGCCGACCTGCCGGATCAATCTGTTCAACCGGAGGTTTGGTCAGTTATTAGAGCTGAAGCTTGAGCTGACCGTTGAGAGGCGGGGCGGACGGGCCCGGGGTCCACCTGGCTTCTTCCGCATTGTCATCCGACACGTTGTCTACTCTTCGGGGGTCCACACTACCCTCACCGCATCATTATATATTATAAAAATACATATTATATATTATTATAAAAATATATATGATTTAATTTTATCCTTAAATCATAATACCATTTAATATTAATTATAATTATTCAATATTGTAATAATATTGAATAAAAAAATATTTTTAATAAATATGTAGCAAAAATTATAAAATGGATTTTTATTAAGAAAACTTTGAAAAATACTTATTTTTATTAATCTTTAAAATAATATTTCATCTATTTTTTTTATTTAAATTACCTTATTATTAAATCAATTCAAATATATCCAAAAATGAAAAACAGATAGATAAACACTTCGGTAACTTGATATTGACAGCTGTAAATTATTATTATTATAATATGTAGCAATTATATTTCTTCTCTTTATACACAGGGTGAAATTTAATGCTGCTGCTGCTGTGCTCGGAAACAGCGATAGTCCATTTGGCGTTTTTTTTTTAAATCACTGCTGTGTCAATAAAATTTTATTTAAAATTAAATTATAAAAAAATTAAGATCGAATTTTTTTTAAGTGTGCACTAGATATGCGATACAATTATACAAAGGGCATATCAAAATTCTTTAAAATAATATTAATTAATAATATATTATAATAATTATGATTCATAATTATTATAACGTTGTAATAACAACAATTCATAATTATTTATATCAACGACAGGCAGTTAATATATATATTATAATAATTATAAATCATAATCACAACTGTTTATAATTATTATAAATGGACAGTAATAAAAACTATTCAATTTAAACTGACAAAATTTAAAGATATGATTTTAAAAAAAGCGCCTTTTTCATTTTTAAAATGTAATATTTAGGCCCATGTCTGAGAACTAGAATCGGAGCTCGGGCCTATAATTAGGACCGTAAATAAGTAAAGCTGAATTAAATTTTATAATATTTAAGTTTATTTAATAAGATAATTAAATTAGATCAATCCGAATTTAAAAAAATTTAAACCATTTAAATAATTATATTTATGAGTTTGAACTTATTTCAACTTGATTCATTTAAATACTATGAGACTCTTAATTCAAACTTATTTAATTGTTGAAGTTTTTATATTTTAAATTATTTGATTGATCATTAAGTTTTTAATAAAATTTATTTATTTATTTTATTTTATTATCTAAATAATTTTATTAATAAATATTATTCACGAATATTATTTATTAACATGTTAATAAATATTAATGAACTAAATACGTGTATTCAAACTTTTAAATTTAATTTATGAGTTGTTTAGATTTATTTATTTAATTAATTTTAAAATATTACCAAACTGAATATTAAACTTGTGAACCAACATTTATTTATTTTTTTAAATCCTATATACAATTAAATAGCTTCTTTAAGCGGTTAATTATATATTTCAGGTTAAAATCAAATGTATTGTATTTTTATGAGTGAGACGATAAATTTAGCTGTTAATTAAATAGCTTTCTAATTTATATGGTTCACAGAAAGTGTCCCGCTAGATGCCTGTCTTTAATTGGTTCCACTTCCACGTCTCCGGTGCGTGAGGCGGGTAGTGAAGCATTACGTATGGGAGAAAATTTTTCATTTGCAAAGAAGGAAAAAAGGGTTGCTTTAATTCTCTCTCATCGCCCTTACAGAAATTACTGTAATCACTTTCTCTGATTTCTCCTTCACTGGTCCGTTTTCAGCCGCCTTCGTTGATCGATTCCACTGGTTCCGGTGCTTTTCCGGTAGTTTTTTTTGGTTCCTGTGGCGTTCTGCTCTCGGAAAACTGGATCGCAGTTCCTCAACGGTAAGACCTGTTTGCATTTGACGGATTCCTGTTCCGGCGCGTTCGATTTTCCCATCCATGCCACTTTTCAGTGCTAATACGATGTCTTTTTTTTGTTGTGTCTGCTGTTTCCGGTTTAGTATCGTTCAGATCTATTCAGTAGGCGGAGCAAAAAAGGATTTTGATTTGCTTTAGCCTCTGGTTTTGGAGAATCTCGAGCTTCAAAAGGGAGTCTGAGGCATTCGGAGGTAGCCCTTTTCGCTTGGATCATAAATTGACGCTTGTTCTTTTGTTTAACATTCATTACATGGCTTTAGGTTGTGAGTTTCTTCTTCTGGAGATGGATACAATTGTTTCCGCTGCTCGTGAACGCCACCGGTACATCTGCGGCAGTAAGTCAGGGATCACAAGTCAGTTTGGTTCCTTCTCGCCTTCGAGTAGCTTCAGAGGGATGAACTGTCGAACCTTCAATTCTGATGTCGCTTTTATGCAGTCACCTCCCAATAAGTATTTCACGATTGATAGCTACTCGGAAGCCAAATCTCCTTCCTATTCGCCGCAGACGTCAAAGAAAAGCAAGAGGAGCACACCGATCCCCATAAACCGCAATCCTGCTAAAGATGCCGCCTTTACAACTGATCTTTTTCACTCTGAACTTTGTGCTGGACCTGTCTACACAAAATATGCTCCTAAAGGATCCCCTTGTACAACTGATCTTTCTCGATCTGAACTTTGGGCAGGACCTGCCTACACAAACTCGCCTCCTCCAAGTTCTTTGCCGATTCCTAAATTCTCCCTTAGAGAGAGGCGCAGCGTGTCTCTCGAGCTTCCACTTTCAAAATCTGAGTTTGTTCTTCAACCTTTATCGAAATCAGCTCCCTTGTCTCCTGCTAGAGAGTCGGCATCCTCCGTCAGTGGCTTCTTTTGTCACAATGATATTGCCACGGAGACCTTAAGACGGATTCTCCACTTGGATATTATTGATGACTAAAAGGAACGCTGGACCTAAAAATTTTTGTACATAGATGTTCTATGCTTTGACATGTTTAGGTGGCACTGCATTGCTGGTATTCTCTAAGGTTAAGTTGATGGAACTTTAGGTTGTTTAGCATTATCTTAAAGTAGGAATCTTGTAAATGTCTGGGGAAAAGAATGTTGAAGAGGAGAGGTACTATATGAAGGTTAAAGTTAATGAAGTGATATTAGGCTGTGCTGAGAAGGAAAGAAAATTGCTACAAGATTAAGCAAGTGAATAGTAAGGGCAATAGTTTGCATTTAAATCCGTTGTTCTTCTTTGTCATTTAGCTAGTTGATATTCTCTTCCATTAGTTAGTTATCATCTGTTTATTCTTCCCTTCCCCAGTGAGTGTCTAGGTTATTCTAAATGTCAATTCCATAATGTCACAACAACACAATTGTGCCACCAACTTTCTACTAACTTTTTTAGTTCCTTCAGTTTTAATCTCTTCCCTCACTCATCATCTAATTTCTAATGCAATAGTTCCAGACTTCCCCTTTCCACTTCTTCTGTTTTTGGGATGGAGATGTTGGCTGGGCTGGACTGTAGCATCTATCTTCTTTTTCTTCACTGTTGTATGTATGGTGGATTTGCTTTGTTATCCTGCAGCTATTTGTGTCTATTTGGTAGTGTTGTTTAGATTAAAGTTGTATGTGAAGCAGCATTTTAATGGTTGCACTGCCTGAAATTGGTGATCACTTCTAGGTAACTACATTACAGATCTTGGCTTTACCATTTCTTTTATTAATTGTAAACTATAATCTTCTAACTTTTTTCTTCTTTTCTTTTTCCACAACAGATGAATGAAGAATGCAAGTCTGAATAGTTAGTGTTGGTTGTTTCTTCAGCAAGTTTGTTGTTGATGATGCTATCGCAAGTTATGCTCATTCTTACAGCACTGCTATTAGTCATGTCAAACATATGAACTACTTGTACTTTGGGATGTCATGATGTTGTGGTGAAAATATGTTATATTTCACATATAGTTTTCCATTTTCTTTTATTTGAATTTGCAACGTGATACTATTTTAGGTTGAATTTGGCTAGTATTTTGACGGATAGGATTGCTTTTAATTCTAGAAGTTATATTTGATGTGATACAACTAGGGGTGTCAAAAATAAATTGGGTGTCAAAAATAAATTCGATCCGACGATCCAACCCAAGTCGATCTTAAAAAAATTGGGTTCGGGTTGAGAATTTTCGGGTTCGGGTTGGAAGGTTTTGGGTTGAAAGTTTTTATGTTCGGTCGGGTCGGATTGACCTGAATTTAAGGGTTAGTTGAATTTTTTGGGTTAAATTAAATTTTATTTTGAAAATTAAGATATTTTTATGTATATTAATATTAATGTTAGTATAATAGTGATAAAATATTGAGATAAAAGTGAAAAATTATTGAAAAAATAGTCAAAAAAATTATTTTGAATTGGGTTATATGAGTTGTTCGGGTCGGGTTCGGATTGGTCGAGTTGGTCGAGTTCGAGTTCAGGTTGAGGGGTTTCGAATTGAGATCGGGTTCAGGTCAGGAGTTTAAAAAAAAATTTCCCGAATCCAATCCGACCCACCTGATTGACACCCCTAATAGTATGTGTGTCACTGTGTTGGACGGAATGACATGAGATAGTCGTGGGACGCTAATATGATGATTCCACATGTGAGAGGGAATGGTGGACATCGACGATTAAATATATAAAATTATAAATTTATCCAGGCCCGGACCTGAGGTGAGACCAAGGAGGCATGCGCCTCAGGCCCACTTCTTTGAATGGCTCAACAATTAAGAATTAATTAAATCATATAATATTAAAATTTTAATTTGAAAGAAAAATGCTTATCTCCTAATTTCATTGCGACCCTAATTTCGTCAATCCCCGATCCCTGATTCTCATCACACTAATTTCGTCGTGAGCTCCTTCTCTTCAAGAGTGATTGTCTCATGCATAGCCGACGATAGCAACCTCTTCGATTCATCTTCAATTTTAGTAAGTGTTATGTTTGATTTGTTTAACTTTTATTTCCGATCAACTTCACTCCTCTTGCTTGCAGCATTAGTTCTCTTGATTTTAAAATGTTGTGTCTTGTGTGTTTTGTGCGGTTACAAAAGCAAGGTAAAAGGTGAGAGGGAGACCAAAGAAACACCGATTCTTCTTGTTCACTTCTGCTCTGCTCTGCTCTGCTCCTGCTCATGCTTAATTCCTATTAACTCCATTCAATTCCAGTTTGATTAGTTTGCATCATTAAATTAGTTAACTTGTTGCATCTGAAAGTGAGTTGGAAACGAGGATGCGCTTCCTTTGCAAGAAGAGCAAGAGAGATTTAACAAGCAAATTCACGTCTCTCTCCCCTAATCATATGCATTATACTTTTGTAGCTAAAACGGAAGCAAGATGTATTATATTAAATTATCGGTAATATTTTTTTTATATTTCAAAATATTTATAATATTCAACTCTTTATTTTATTGTACATTTTATACAATCGCTAAAAAATTTTGATTGAACGTTGAAAGGAGAATCATACTTTGAAATTAATGTAGATGATTTTTTAAGCTAGAATAGTAATAAAACATTATAAAGGGATTTTTTTTTTGAAACTCACTTAGGCCATTAAAATCTCAGGTACGGCATTGAATTTATCTTTACTTTTTTAATTATTAATATAACATCTAAAATGAATTTTTTAATCAGTTTCTTCACTATTTCTACAGTAGAAATACAAAATGATAAAAAAAAGAAATAAATAAATTGAAAGGATCCAACGGAAGAGGAACTTTGTTAATTGTGTCACCGTTGATGATTCATCATTGCCTGATCTCTCTATGCTCCAGTAGAGGTATCTTACAATAATGAAGAGTTGGAGAATAATTCTGCTTCTTACATTTTTTTTGTGTGTTAAATGCTTTGATGATGACATATAACAGAAATTAAAGAAAGTCTACAATGTCCTCATGTAGGAAAGGCCAACCTTTCAGTATCTGGACAATTGATACACAAGATAAACATGCTCGGTATGGTGTGTGCAACATTAAATGAGCACCTCTAATAAATTAAATGACTAGCATATTATTGTTTTATATAGAAGTCTAATATCAAATCGAGCCACATATAACTCTAATAAGAGATACCAAACAAACTAATGAGAAAGAAAAAATAACCATTTTGTAAACGTTATAAATATGGACAAAGATAATAGTAATTGAAAAGTCCAACAAATAAATCATCTAATATCAAATAACAAGTCTTACGTTACATAATAATAATCCAGTAAACATTCAAAATATTCTAAGTACATAACATCCAAATATAATCATCCAAAGTTATATCTCACATAACAAGCAAAAAACTAATCATATTGTACATTTTCTCCATCCAACATTTGAAATAACAAGTCTTTGCGATGTTCAAAAGGAAATCCAAGTAAAACTCTCAACATCTTAGGGCGGGCATTGAATAAGAAATAAATAGTATGTAGAAGTTTGCTTGACGCCTAATTCATTAAACAAACTTTACACTTTATGCTTAGGAATAGGAAGTTCATTTGACTTAACTATTCATGTGTTGAACTCATAATGACTTGAGGTACATGATCAATTACATTGCTTGTATTATCATCGTCAACTTTACCTTTCTTTGCACTCTTGCTCTTTGATGATGCTACAACAAAAGAATTAGCTTGAAATTTAGATGGTTGAGTTGGAATTTTGGTATCCTTATTAACTGCATATGAATTATCCAATGGATTTTCTGTTAAGATATCATAAATTCAACTTCATCAATGGTTTCAAAATTATGTCCACCAACATCATTCTCTTCTTCCATGCTAGCTCTTCTCTTTCACATTTTTGACGCAATTTTAGCATGTTGTCCTGTAGCCCTATCTTTTCCATATAATTGAACTAATTTCTCATAATTTTGAATAGGTTTGTTCTTCCATTCGGTAATTGCTGGTTTTATCTACAAATTATAAAATAATTACATCAAACAATCATTTATAGATAGTATCATAAAAGAAAATCAAATATAATTTTAAAATGTATATTATTAAATACACACCTCAATTAGTTGTTGCCAAACTTCAGATTTAGCAATGAAGAATTCTGTGATGGGATCTTATCCAAAAACACTTATGTCATTCTTGAATATATCATAACATGAAAACCAACATCTTTTAATATGTTTCATACAATTTTGAATCCTTTCCTTATCAATAAGTTTGTCGGAAAATTTTGTTTTCAATTCACTCACAATATTTTCAATTACATATGTAGTAAATGTTCCACCAACATTATTGCCTATATTATTCTGGTTCAAATATGTATCAATAAGAGCATCATCCATTACTTTAGTCCATACACAATGATTATTCACCTTGTTTGCACTAGCATTTTGTAAGTCTTTCATTTTTGGCATCCTTAAAAATAAAAATATGGTAATAATCAAACACACAATCACACAAACAATCATATGGTATAAAATTTAAGTAACATAATAAATTAAAATGTTAACATTCACAATCATCCAATTACAAGAGAATTTGTTCAAAATCTCAAGATAAATAAATAAATATAAACATCACATATTATAATCCAACCACATAGTCGCAGCTATAGAATCGCTAAGCAATTCTCCCCTTCTTGCATCCTCGTTGCCATCTCTATTAGTATGATTTTCCTCTTGATGTTCACTATTATTATTAAGTTCAACATCAACCTCGACAAGCAAATCCTCATCTGGATCAGCATTAATCGATTAATTGTGTAAAATACAACAATAAAGAATAATTTGTTTTGTGTTTCAATTTTGAAATGTGACTTCGTTGAACTTCTTATAATAGCAAATATCTTCTCAATGACTCTAAAAGTTCTTTCTATTGCATTGCGCAAAGAAGAATGTCGTAGATTAAATAACTCCTGATGCCAGCGTTTATGGCTGTGGGAGAGGATGGAGGGCATGGGTAAGGGGCATGCTTCAGGCAGAGAAGATGAAGAAGAAAACCACCCTGTGAGGGAGAAAGGCATCGTTGGTCATGAAGGCTGCCGACGTCATAGGCAACCATTGAAGGAGGAAATGGGGTTGGATACTGGCGTCAGCGTCGGCATGGAGAGGGGAGATGAGGAGGGGCGACGCTGCCTTGTGCGTGCTTTGTAGGTCAGAGATGAATGGTTGGCCGACGGCGTGGCCGACGATGTGTCAGCGAGGAAGGAGGCTATCCTCCCCTTAGTGGAGGCGACGATTGGCCACAAAGGTTATGACCATCGGTGGGGGGAAGGAGACAAGCTTGAGAGGCAGCGACGTTTGTGCAGCGACGACCAGTCAGCGTGAGTTTAGATGGGGTGAGGGAAGGTTCATTAACGGAAGGGGAAGAGAGGGGGAGGAATGGGAAGGGAAGGGAAGTAGAATATTTATTTTCCCCTTGTTTTGGAGGGAGGAAAAGTTCATTAACTTAACATGTGTTACCTTGTTTGGGAGAAAAGGGAGGGTAATGAACGTTAAATATATAAAATTACAAAATTATCCTCACCTAGAATTAGTTATTTAAAATTTTATGAGAATGAATTTATTAATTAAATTAATAATATAAATAATAATAATTATTAATGAATGATATGTAAAATAAATAAATTTAAATATATAAAATTTATTTTGAAATTTTTAGAATTTAAAATAGAAGAAGGATCAAAGAGGAATAAACTATTTTTAGGGAATTAATATTATAAAAGAGGGATAAAATTAGAATAAATTATTTTTAGTTCCCTCTTACTCTTCCTTACACCCCAAATTGGGGTGTAAGAAAATCTTACATTTCATGAGTAAGGAAGGTTAATATACCTCTCTCATACTTTAACGGAGGCGCTCGGACGTGTTGACCTAGGGACAAATTGACGAGGCGCTTGAACGATTTCAAATTAAATTTAAGTGTTTT
>JBAMIE010214578.1:0-10068 GCA_037177295.1 Kaempferia parviflora
AAATTGATATTGTGTAATGAAAAATATATATTTAAATTTAATAAAGTAGTTATTTTTTTTTAATTTTTAATTTTAGATAAAAAAATATGATATAAATGTGACAAAAGGTAAATACGCTCGCCTCCAGTACCCCCGTCAACCCATCTTAGGGTCAACATGGAGGAGATAGATCACGAGTGAGTACTAGTCATAAGTGTAAATGGTCAAGACATGGGAGATGTATATGTTTGGACATATTTTAATAAGCTCCCATATCACCGCTCCGAGGGGTTAAAAAAAAAATGATATAAATGCTCTAAGAGTTAGTTGTTACATATTAGAGTTGTTACTTAGTTGTAATCTAACTGTTATAACAGACAGAAAGTAAAAAAAGTATTTTCAGAATAATATTTAATAGGATATTTTTGTTTTTTTTAAAGACCTTTTTATGTTTTATATAATTTAGAAAGTTTAGCTAATTTTTGCTTATTTATTATAATAAATTATAGTTAAAATTACTATAATTTAAAGTAAATTTTATTAAAATTATTAAAATTTAGAATAATTTAGATTAAAATTATTATAATATAAAATAATTGATCAAAATATTTAGATAACTTTAATCAAAATTATTTTATATTATAGTATTTTTAATTAAAGTTATTATAATAATAAAATATTTTTTGATTTGTTTTTGTTAATTTTTTAAATAAGAATAAAATTTAACGATCGGTTATAAATTAATACTTGATCTACCTCTCTTAGTATGCCATAATGCGGGTTTTATTCTAAATTTTGAAAGTTTAGGGACTAAAAATTTAACAATTGACCTAAAAACAACTTTTCTTCACTTGTGTTGGATCACGATTATTGATTCCGTTTCCACTGCTATAAATCGTAGCTGCGAAACACGTTATAACACTATTCAGAATAGCATTATTTCAGTTCCACTGCGACAGCTGAAGGCCGCAGGTCCCTTCCCTCTTTCCTCTTCGTCTGCCCAACCACCCGCCTAAGGAAGCCTGCCGACGACCGCCTTATCGAGCAAGCGTTGGTAATGGCTTGCGTCTTCCGCTATCGCTGCTGCGCTGTCGATTGGACCAGCGCGTGGGCAAGTATGGTATCGTAGGATCGCTACCTCTTCCTCCAACTTTCCACTCCCGAAACCCTAATTTTTGTGCGGTTTCGTCCAAGTTCTTCTGTTACCACCGTGATCGAAGGGCCACATCCCCCTTTACGTCGTCCGGTTGGGTTCCCCTTTTGCCTCCGGTGAAAAGGAGGATTTTTTTTTTTTTTTCGTTGTTTGTATCTTTCGTCTTGGTCATTTTCGTAATCGGGATTAAGTTTGGCTCGAGCGGGTTAATCGGATGGAGCCTCGTGTTGGAAACAAGTTTCGTTTGGGTCGCAAGATCGGGAGCGGCTCGTTTGGGGAGATCTATTTAGGTATCTGTGAACGATTTGTAGACGAACTGTTTAGTGTTCTTTCGCTGCTACAACTCTTTGAGGGTATCTTTTATTTGCCCTTGTTTGCTGCAGGTACTAATATCCAAACAAACGAGGAAGTCGCAATTAAACTAGTATGTACATATTTCTCTTAACCTTCCACTTTAAGGATCTTGTACTGTTTCAACTTTTTGTATACTTTAAACTTTAGATTGAATTTCGTGATGCATTCATTCTGTTTACTGTGCTATTTAGTTAAATTCTAGATTGTTTTTTTTTTTAATTCACTCTGTTTAGGTTTATGAGTCTGTTCCGTGAAATTGTGATTTTGAGGTATTGATTATATTCATCGTTGTTCTTGTAAAGGTTTTTCCTGATATTCCTGGAGTCTCTTTTTTCCTGATAGATATGGAGGCCTATTCTCTTACCTCTTCATCAATATTAAGCCACTTAGTCCCAACTATTTGGTTCTTTGCTACACGGATCTTTTCTCTCAATTTACCCTATGCAAGACTACTTCCATCAATCTTCTTCATTTAACCTCACAATGCAATCGGTAATATCCTTCAAATTACATCTACTTTACTCATGTTAACGTTCTGAAATAAAAACCACTTTCTGTTGGCCTCTCTGACATCAGCTATTTTTCTCATACTTTCTAAATATGAAAGGTTTGGCAAGATAAATGTTATTAGTTTTTTGGATACTCCTGATTTTGTCAATGACTATTCTTAGGTCACTCACCCTTGCAGAGAGCAGTGACCATGGTCTTGAAACTAAAATAAGACCATTTTGTGATCCAAACATTAGTCACTTCTGTCGCAAACAAGTAATCATGAACCAAGCCCCTTAAGCTCATTTCATCTACTATCTTTTCCCTTCTTTTGAGAAGTGATGAACGTATTTGTTTCTTTAGTTATTTTTAATTTGCTGATTTGGGTTTGTTTATAACCATCTGAATGCATCAATTACCTAGGGGTCTGTATATCTTTTTCTTCATTGTGTATTTCTACTAACAGGAGAACGTCAAGACTAAGCATCCTCAGCTTCTCTATGAATCAAAGCTGTATAGGATTCTACAGGGAGGAAGTAAGCAAACACACCTTTCGATTTCAAGAAGTTTTGATTGAGTTTTCATTTCTCTTACTTCTCATTTATGTTACTTGTTTTCTTGTCAGCTGGAATCCCTAATGTGAGATGGTTCGGGGTCGAGGGTGATTATAATGTCCTCGTGATGGATTTACTTGGACCAAGTCTTGAAGACTTGTTCAACTTCTGTAGCCGTAAACTCTCTTTGAAGACTGTTCTCATGCTTGCAGACCAAATGGTACTGTTTGTGCAACTTGTATTTATTGATTGACACTAAACAATAGCAACAATGCTTTGAATCACGAGAACATGCATTATTAATACTTCCAGCTCCCATCATGATATCTTTTTATCATACTGCTACCAATGATATTGGCTTTTCACTTCCCTTTCTATCCATATATATGAACTTGTTATCTAACAAAAATTACTATTATATTCTTCGTTGCATTGTATACCCTTCATTTGGTCAACCATTTAACAATGATCAGAACTTGGAAGTTTTTCTATGATAACCTTACTACAACTCAAAACCCTATTTTTTGCCTTAATACCATTTCTCCCCTACTTTGATAATTACGGTTTATCTGAAATTCAGAAGACCATATTGTAGTATATGACCTGCATAGATGTCTCATGTCAGATAAATCGAGTGGAATTTGTACATTCAAAGTCCTTCCTTCACAGAGATATCAAACCAGATAACTTTATTATGGGTCTTGGTAGACGAGCTAATCAGGTTTGTGATTTCTTCCTCTTATTTTCTGTTGATTGGGTTTTATTTTTTTTCTTAATGATGTTGCCTTTGCATTTCTTTATAGGTGTATATTATTGATTTTGGCCTTGCCAAGAAGTATAGGGACGCTTCAACTCATCAGCATATTCCTTACAGGTTAGACAATTTAATCCATGAACAATTTTCTTTGTTGTTGATATTGCAATAATGTTAAAATTGTCAGATTTGTCAATTTTCTGTCATTGCCATGAATATTTTGTAAAGATCACTAGCATTTCCAAGGTAAAGATCTATCTTTGCAGTTTAATAGTGTTTCATATGTAAACCAATAATGATTAAGGTCAATTTTGTTGTTTTTTATGCAAATTTTTAGTCTGTTTATTTCCACTTTTCAGTTTTATGGTACCAGATATACCATGAGATTTTACTGTTCATCAGTAAAAAGCGATTATGGAAGTAACTAAATATTCCATTTTTGGCACATCCTACTTGCTATAAAAGGTTGAGGGTGTGTAGATAGCAGACACTGGTTCTATGAATTTTAATTTGCATCTACTTCAGTTGGCCCATTCTCTAGTCTCTTTAAGTAACATGACTGATACCGCTATGCCCAAACTCTACATTTGTACATTTTCTCCCTTCTTCGTTATCGTTTAGGTAGTTTAATCTGGTTATATGATTTCATACTGAATGTTTCATATAAGCAAAAAAGAGAAGAAAAAAATCTCTCACTTGATTCCTGTATCACATGGATGCTTTCAAAGTGGTTGCTTTATTTAGTTAATGCTCTGTTTTTATTGCAGAGAGAACAAAAATTTAACTGGAACTGCTAGATATGCAAGTGTGAATACACATCTTGGCATAGGTATGAGCTACAATTTTCCCTGTAATCTAGTTTTGGCATATGAACTTTTTCTAAGTTGTATATACTGTTTTTCCTTATGATGATTTTTTTTGCTTCTTTTTCTTCATTTAAGAACAAAGCAGGAGGGATGATTTAGAATCTCTTGGATATGTTCTAATGTACTTCTTAAGAGGAAGGTTGGTTCCATTTGGTACATTTATACCTTTCCCATATCTTAGATTGTTAACCTGCGTTGTCATTGTTTCTTTCTCAGCCTTCCATGGCAAGGTCTGAAAGCAGGAACCAAGAAGCAGAAGTATGAAAAGATTAGTGAAAAAAAAGTGGCCACATCAATTGAGGCAAAATCTCATCTTGATTAATTTGAAGTATTGTGCTCCTTTTTCCATGGTTATTATGACAAAATGTGATTATGCCTTCGTAGACTTTGTGCCGAGGATATCCTTCAGAGTTTGCTTCTTACTTCCATTATTGCCGTTCATTAAGATTTGAGGACAAGCCTGATTATGCATATCTTAAGAGATTATTCCGAGACCTTTTTATCCGTGAAGGTGTATTTCCTTTCCCATTTGTCAATTTTGAGATTTGTGGTGAAACAATGACAAAGAATTGAGGATGCTGAATTTTTCTTAAGCAAGTATATATTTTTTTATGTCAATCATCTTCTATACTTGTTTTCTTTGCAGGTTTTCAATTTGATTATGTATTTGATTGGACCATTTTGAAATATCAGCAATCTCAGATAGCTGGTGCCCCTCCACGTGCTGTTGTTAGTCTAAATGTAGATGTTTCTTAATTAGTTGTTTTCTTATAATCTCGAACAAGTGGATAACCTCAGTATTATTTTTAGGGACCAAGTGCAGGGCCTAGCTCAGGCGTGGCTCCTGTTGTGGCAAATGATAGGCGATCAGGTGAGGTCTCACATAGTTTGTTAATTATGTTTTATTGATTCTGTTTCAATGAAGTTTTATTCAGCTTCTCGTATTGTTCCCTATTCACTCGTCTTTATCAAATATTTATTTCTTATTGTAACTTAGATAAACTGTCAATTTATTATTGTTTTACCTTCGACTTGTGTTGGTTTTTCAGAATCTCTAATCATGTTGCATGAATCATACTCATTTTTTAATGACAATCCATATCTCATACAAACATGTTGAAAACAATCCATATCATAATCCGGAGTCATAATACTTGCATGATTACAATTTAGGTGGTGAGGAAGGAAGAGCAAGTGGTTGGCTGGCTGCAGACCCTTCTCCTCATAGACGAGCATCTCCAACTGTAAATGTTGGCAATTCATCAAAACAGAAGGCCCCTGTGGCCAGTGATCTATCTGGCAGCAAAGATGCTATGGTAAGTTTATTGGTTGATTTTATCAGTTATTCTTGCTAAACATCTATTGGCATGCAGTAAAATTGGAAATGTGACTCGTGTTGCTTGAATAATGCATTTAAATTTCATGAATTGTTGGCAAACACCAGGCTGCCATGCTACCAAGTTTCTAGGTTTCTTACCTGGACCACCTTGTTTTTAGTGATTAATGATTAATAAAAATGGTAGGTAAACTGAGCAATGAGATCATGTGTTGTTACTGGTCCCTGATTAAGCTGTAACAGCAGGACTAATACGGCTTGTGTGGCCGACATTTCAAACCAGGATTCTAAGAAATCTTGTTATAGTAGGTGAAGCTTTTTTCTTATTGTGTTCAAGTAGACGGGTTGGTTACACCTACAACCAAAATGGAAACAAGTGTTTTGTGGTTCAACTATGTGGAATCTCATCTAGATCATTTAATTTGTTTTATCAGTACAACACTGCCCCAAGTGTAGCCTGACCATGCCACAATCAATACCTGTAGACTGAAATTGTTAAAATGTCCAAGGTAGGATTTCAACAACAAAAGATCAGAAATGCAGAATGCTACTAACTCCTATTTAGAAATTGTCTGGAATTTTTATATGATGTGTTACGGTTTAGAAAATCAGCCCAGGCACGGACAAAACTTATCATTACACCAGTCCACTAGCTTACGGAATAGGGTTGAGACCAGAGAGATGGATCTATAATGATGCAAGGTGAGCCATTCTTGAGCAGCACGGGGATTTAAGGGCAGGGCTCCTGTGACAAGATGTAAGGGTAAGGCTTCTGCGGAGGAAGTTAAGAGCAACGCTTCTGCAATGGGAAGTGGAGACTCAAGACTTGAAGCGGTGAGGCTGTGGCTTTTGTGATGGGTAGCAAGTGTGTTGACTTCACGACAGTAGGTGAGGGGGATGCAAGGCACATAACTTGGGATTTGGGAAGTGAGGTTACATTAGCTGTGGCTTTTGTGATGGGTGGCAAAGATGTCACTGTCGTTGCTTGCTTCTTAGTTCCTCGTTCCTAGCCAATTCCACTGGCAACAAATGTCACACCAATACAACATCAGTATGTTTTCATTCAAACCAGGGCACTTCAAATTAAACTGGGGCTTAATACACAGTTTTCCATATATAAGTTAGTAGCTACCTGGTGTTAGAGGGATAAGATCCATGTAGATTCCGAGTAGATGGCACTAACTCAGCTCAAAGATGATAGTGTCAATGATCTACTATATTCAGAATTTGTGCATAAGTTGCTACTCTGTATCTAGTCACCTGTGCTACATCCACCTCGCCGATACCTTCAGATGCTTCCAAATCTAGTAACAACCTCGTTAAATGCTTGAAATTTGCAGACAACTATAGATTGAGCTTGCAAAAAAGGAAAAACTAGCTTTGACCATCATATAGCTTTTGTGAGATGCATTCCTTATGTTTTATGTACGCTCTGAATTTGAATGTGTCCATAGATTTCCAGTTCCACTTTAATGGGACGGTCAAGCAGTTCTTCAAGGCGGCCTGCTTTTGGCAGTCGAGAAATGGTAGGGACTGAACCAGATCCATCTCGCACCCGAGCTGCAGACTCCAGTCCGATGGCCTACCATAAGGTTTCAACTGCTCAGAGAGGTTCTCCAATTGTTTCTACCTCGTCCGGAAGGAGAACATCTGTGCTCAAGAACTACGAGACCATGCTGAAAGGCATTGATGGCCTCAATTTGGATAGCGAGAAGAACTAGTTCAAGTCGCTGCCTGTCTGCTGCTCTTCCAGGAGCACCAAGTTGCCTCATGAAATGCCCTCCGATAGATAAAAGAGATGACAAGGGTTCCGAACCATGCCAAGAACTTTGTGTGCATTTTGTAGTGGAAATCTGCACGAGTTGGGATAAACAGCTAGCTTCTTGTACTGCCCGTGGGTTAGCTGTTGTATTTTATTGTTCTTTGGATTCACATTAGGATTAGCAAGGCTTAATGATGATGATTAAGAAGATATTAGAATTCCACGAGTTTGTTTATGTTCTTCAACCTGCTACCTCAAAAACATTGTGTTTTGCCATCTGGTAATTGTTTCTATTGTCTGAAAAGTTTATTTTTAGTAGTCTAAAATGAGTATAGATCGTTTTTAAAATAAGTCCAAACTAAATTGGGATAGAACTCCAGGGTAACTGAACACTCCATCAGCCATTTTTAACAAATGTCTTTATGAATCTGGTAATTGTGATCAACAGAATTAACTGCTTTCAAACAAAATAATCTGTCCATGAAAGCCACAACATGCATTCACTGAGGGCTCATACAAATGCTTTATTGCATTTTGATAATCATGGTTTACTTTCCTGATTCCTTTTTAAGATGTATAGCTTCGACAATGGCCTCGATTTCTTCCTTGGCTCGTTCAAATACGTTTGGGCCTTTAACGTCATCGATAGGAGTGTTCTCATCAATGTCATTGCTCGTGCCATGAGTCTCCTTGTGATGTGTTTTATGCTTATCAGCTCCTTCCTCTGGCACAAGTGAAAAAAAAAAAAAAAAAAAGAAACACAGATGATTTCAGTTATGTTGTTAACCGTTAAAGACTAATGTTATTGAAGGAGTTTAGATGATAAGCGCATCAAAAAAGCATACATTCGTGAACTGGGATAATAACTTCGCACCCGCAAGAGTTTCAACATAGCTACACTACCCTAATGAGGAATTATCTGATGCACATCAACACTATTGGTACCATGCAGCGAGAAATCATGTGCAAAGAAAGATAGAATTTAGTATTGGATATATATGAGCACACTAGACTGCGAAATCTGAATTATGCAGTTGTTTCCTTTGATCCTAGAAATCTTCTTTAGGGAAGTAATAGAGTATTTATTGGATAATCTTTGCATTCTCAGTTACAGCTAAAAATCGAGTTAGTGATGTGGGAACAACTACAAAGCGCTATTTGTTTGTTATCCTACTATAGAAACCAAGGATGAGTTTACTTGGATGAAAAGATAGAACAGGTAGGGAAAAGGGAAGGGAGAGTGGCACAAAAATGTACACAAGCAATGAATCTTCATCCCAAGTAAACTGTACCAAAAGAGAAGATAAAAGAAATAAAATTGTTAGTTTCTCTTTTATGCATGGAAGGAAACAAATAGGAGGAATGAATTTAATTCTGTTCAATTCTTGTACTGAGTGTCTTCTATTGCTCAGATGGAAATGGAGGAAAATGAAGTTCAAGATGTTGAATACAACAACAACCAAGTCTTTATCCCGCTAAGTGAGATCGACTATCTAGATCCTCTTAATCTTCTCATCTATATTATCTTATTTTATGCCCATCTTCACTTCACCTCCAGGTAAACAAAATTATTTCATTTTCATTACCACCATCCATTCTGGAGTAATTTTGAATTGAAAAAACTAAAATTACCGTGTTTCCGTTCTTGAGGCTCATGATCTGAGCTTTTCTTGGGGTGAACAGCCTCTACGATGGCTTCAATCTCTTCCTTGGCTCGTTCAAACAAATTCGGACCTCTAACTTTCTCCACCGGTGTGTCCTCATCGATGTCATTGCTCTGTCCATGAGTCTCCCAGTCATGGGTTTTCTGCCTATTCATGATCACTTTGCTACCAAAAAAGGTAAAAACATAACAGTCAGAAAAATCTACTTTTGATTACGAATCAGTGAAATCTTCTGAGAGAAAGACAAACTTTGGTCAGTCGAGGCTCGATAGCAACCAAGACGTGACAAACTCCACGAATCTAAAGTATAAAAAGAAAGGGGGAAAACAAGGTATGATTTTGACCACAAAAAACTTCTAAGCGTGACAACAGGGCAGCGAATCTCCAGATCAAATGCAAAGAAGTAGCAAGGAAGAACAAAAATCCAACGATCTAACTGGAATAAAAAGGATTGACGAAAAAGAATCGCAAAACTTACCTCCTTTCGGTAGGATCGATCCTGAAGAGCTGAAAGGACACCTTGCGGTTTGATGAATAAAGGACAACTCTATTATGGGCCTTTAAAACGCTCTTTAGAAATTGGGCCTGACTCGGCCCAAATTAAATTATACAAGTTATTATCATGATACAAGTTAATAACCCATGGGCTTAGGTCCATTGGCGAAGTGGCTGTGTTGCAAATGCCGTTCGAAGTAAGAGATTACCCATGGACTAGGTACAGCAACCCTCATACGTGACCTACGAAGGTCCGCACCCGGTGTCCAATAATGATAGTATTTCTAGATTTACTTTAGCGGCCGATAAAAAATTTTTATGGATCGGATCAGTCATATCTAGAATTAGTCAATTTGAAGAATTAAGGGTACTTGATACTCGGATTAGAAGGGAGGAATGAGTATAAAATTTATTTCATACTCATTCTTAATGCTTGGAAACGGATAATAAACAGATATGGGAATCAAAATAAGGATTTGATACCCTTGTTTTGATAACCTACTCCCCCTAGATATCGTTAAACTCATACCCCTGATTCTTTGGGTTTTATTTCTTTGGACGGTTCAACCCTTATATTCGATCTCCTCTTTCCTCCTCACGAGCCCCGCCCACGATTCTCTTCTGAGCCTAAGCGTCTTCCTCGAACCCGACCCGACCCGACC
>JBAMIE010214594.1:0-10067 GCA_037177295.1 Kaempferia parviflora
GAAACCTGAAACTCTAGGTAAACTCTCTTGGATTCTCGCAGCTTTTCTAATAATTATTATTCCTTCGTCTCCTGACTATCCGCCGGAATTCTTCCGGGAGGTTTCCTTTAACGCTCGTGTTAATTTCGCAGGTGGGTATCTCTTCCTCCCGGGACCATCAACTTCTCTTCCTTTTGGTTACTTCTGCGATCCGACCATCCTGGTGGTTCCTCACCGGAACATTCTTAATGAGTGGATTTTATCATGTAGGTAAGAACCCACAAAAACAGAGATATGAAATCAGTCAACCGAAACCAAGATGCCAGTAACTAAGTTACTCCACAAACAAGTATTAGGATTAATGTACAAGACATGCACTAATAGGGAATTAGAAAAACCACATTTGCATCCAACAAACATACCGGAAGAAAGATAACAGAAACAAGAGATGCTAATCAAGGACAAGCTATCAGATTTACCACAAAGTTTGATGGCAAGTTTACATGCTGGATAAATCTTATTAATTCTCTTGTAATCAGATTCTTTGATAATGCCCATATCCAATGCATAATCAGTGTACGCTTTGTACTGGATTGCTGGATCAGTTAGTCCGTTACCAATGGCAAAACCCTGTAGCACAAAGTAAAATAAGCTGACGTAGAACAAGTGGAGTTGAATTCTATTTTGAAAATTATGAAGGTTTACCTTCAGTTTTATGTGAATGCCTTTATTGTTTTTGTTTCCTTGATGAACGCGGCTTGCAAAAGCAGGGATATAGTGCCCAGCATAAGACTCGCCAGTTATGTAAAAATCATTCTCTGCATATTCTGAGTGCTCAGCAAAAAATGCCTAGAAAAGTAGAGGTAAATACCTTGTTCTTGAGTACAAAATCTCATGGAGCCTATCTTTAGAATAATAAATCCAACTAAAACAATCAAACCACAGATAGTTTAATAGCATATTGAATTTAGCATAGTTTTTAAAAATATATATATATATATTAATTATGAGAATACAGACTATCCAACCACTAGGATTTACTCGGAGTAAGTTCATTCATGCTAACTAAGTTTGTTTGCCCAATTCAAAGAGGTTGGATAATGTAACATAAAAAACAATAAAGCATAATTCTAGCACATACAATAGTAGAGAATGTAACAACAACAAAAAATAGGATACTCACATTTTACTTAAGCATAAATCATAAAGACCACCAAAACAATGAATGATCGGAAATCAAATGAACAAATCGGTTCATTGATAAAACCCACATTGGCTAACTTTAAACTGGTGCCACTGCCCACTCTAAGTGCAAATGTACTATTGAGAGGAAGGAAAGGCAACAAGTAGGTGACTCAGTAGTCCATTCAAATATAATTTTGGGAGAGAGATGGAAACCCCAAGTGTCCCATCCCAACCCTTGAAAGCTCAATCATGTCTACACCAGAGCAAGAATTGCACGTCATGGTCTAGGTGGAGAAATAGCCAAAAAAAACAAAAACAAAAATTGGTAACCAATAAAATCGGGAATCCAACAAGCTGAGATAGCGATAGGTGAGGAAGGTGAAAGCAGTGAAGTGATACTACAGGTTTTTATGCTAGAGGCAAAAGAGGCAACAATAAGGAAACACTTAGAGAAAAAGAGATAAAGAGAAAGGGGAAATTGTATTACCTATTTGATGATCATATAATATTGTATTGCCCTTTATAAACTTCCGAATTAACTTATTCTATAGAATTTTTCTGCATGAAATTATTATTCTTATTAACGTTCAATGTTTGCTTATTCTTCTAAGACTTCTTTAATGTCAATCCTTTCGAACCTCGTTCCATGTTAATCCTCTATTCTTGGAAAATTCCCCCCTCCAACCAATCTGCAAAGATTGAGCATCTCTTGCCCCATCCAAATCGAGCTTTCCCTTAAGTACATGGCATGCCTTCCCATTTATTCCATAACTATTTCTTTTGATAAGTCTTTGGTTGGTGACAATTTCCCTGGCTCTGGATGTAGGTGATCATATTATTTGCTAGCAATGTTGTCATTTGATGCACTAATTTTTGTTTGCCCTTTAAAGAAATTGGTCTTGTGAGGTCTCTTCCAATTTCACTTGTCTTTAAATTATAGGGTCATGACCTTAAAATACAAGAGGACAGGGTCCAAAGTGCTCAAGCATCTGATTTTATATGATGACATTAAATTTTGTTAGGGGAAGAATAAGAAAAGAAAGACATCAAATTTCTTAGGGGAAAATAAAAAAATCAATTATTATACCTCTTCAGTATCTAGTAGTATGCAGAATGTTAAATAGACCTGATTCCTTGAAATCATTCTTCTTTAGTGGTCACACTGAGCATTTAAGGTTCTCGTATTATGTTATCTTTAGTTCAGTTATTAATTTCTCATTGATGAAGCTATGTGTGTTACATCAGTCGAAGACGACTACAACGGAGTGTAAGGGGATGGTGGTTGACACTTGCATTATTTGAGATCAAGGGATTAAGGGGTTAAGAAACTCCTTGGATGGCCATTACCAAGTAGTGAGGAGGTTTTATTGTTGCTTTTTTATCATCCACTCCATCCAGCATTAAGAAATTATTGCACTTGTGACCATATGAGAATGGTTCATTGCAGTTGAAACAGTCTCCTCTCACATTGTTCAGCTATCTCAACATTGATTAACTATTAAATGGATGGTGGTGAGCTTCATTTTCAATTTCCTATGATGGTTGGATAATAGATCTGTAATCGATCAGGTTTTGAGATTTCTTAGGTAGTGCACTTTTTCCTCTATCTGTAGAGTTCGAAAGAATCCAAAGATAAAAAGATCTAGCTCAAGGGATATGGTCAAATTTTTACACGAGGAAGACTTTCTTGAACTCATTTAAACACTAACCCAGTGTGTCAAGTGGATTTTAGCCAACTCCACCAATTTCCTCCCTCTTTTCAGGGGCACAAAGCTAGCATGGCATAACGCTTGGAAGTCCTCGCACAATGCCAAATAGTCTGTAACTAGCCTCTCTCAGTGTTTAGAAACAAAACTTGTACCTAATAGTCAAGAGAGGGAATCACCAATACTTTTGTACTTAGGAAAATCAAACTACGATGGGCATTCTTCATGTGGTCTTCTACCATAGGGAGAAGTTCCAAGAAGGGATGAATATTGATGTCTTATTCTTCATTCGTGCTCTCATATATTGTCCTCAGGGTGCTTCACATACGAGTATATTGCTAAGTGTCCATTCATCTTCGTCTATCATCTTGAGGGAGGCCCATAGGTCTCTACCTTCATTGCTAGTGAAATAATTTCTCTACTTTTTCATGCAATGGATCATCATTAATTTTAGTCAACTTTTTTATCATCTACTTGGGCAAGTCCAATATCTGTTATAGGATGTCATCATTAATGGTCGATTCTGACACTGATTTGATATGGTCACATGCATATGACTGAGTCCTCAAGTGATGCAATTTAAG
This sequence comes from Kaempferia parviflora, assembly GCA_037177295.1. Lineage (NCBI taxonomy): Eukaryota > Viridiplantae > Streptophyta > Magnoliopsida > Zingiberales > Zingiberaceae > Kaempferia > Kaempferia parviflora. The sequence goes on from JBAMIE010214594.1 coordinate 3,455, forward strand.
GTTTGACTTAGAATTGGATAAAGGATACCACTTTATCTGTCCTGGTGTCACCTTCCACAAGAAGTGTGATTGACCATTTGGCCTTTGTTGGATTGATGAGCAGGCAACTCAATAGCTCACTGAAGAAACAGTTCGAGAGAGGGGATGAAAATCCTCCATTGTCTTGACTTACTCCCTAAGGGCTAAGCTCCTACAACGCCGAGAAAAGAACAACTTCTAGCCTAGGCGGAGTGATAAACAACAAATAAGAATTGGAAATTGATCAAGGAAGTTGGCAAGTTGAGATAGCAGTGAGCAAGGAAGAAGTATCAGTTGACCCCGGGGCTACAGCAACAGCCATTGGCAAGCAGCAATAAAGAAACAATGAGAGGCAAAAGATCCAATTCCTTCTTTAATGAGCTTAAGGTCTAGTTCCCTCTCATTTTTAGATTTCAAAATTAACATATTCTATGGAATGTCATTACATGGCATTATTTTAATTGTTGAAATGGCCAGTATTTCCTTGCTCATTCTTTTGAAACTTGTTCCATGTCAATCATTTCTAGACTTATTCCATGTTGCACGGATAATAACACAATGCTCCTAATAAGATTTATTCAATTCAAGCAAGCAAGCAATATAAAAGGAAATCACAACTTGTGGTATAGACAAAGTGACAGCCTCTAAACAAGAATCGGCAAACCTCAAGCGAGGAAACTAGTAAATCAAGATGATGATAGGTGGAGGAAACAACAACAAAAACTAGATCCAGAGTCATGACAAAAGGAAGCGTAATGAGGAAACATAGAGACAGAGAAAGGGAAAACTATAATACTTCTTCGATGATCTTATAAGGTTCAGTTCCCTCTCTTTTTCAAATTTCCAAATTGTCATATTCTATGGAATGTTTCATGTTGAAAGTATTCTACTTGTTGAATGGTTCCATATTGATCCTTACGAGATTTGTTGCAAGTCTACCCTCCTAGGACCATGTGTCACCCTGTTCCATAAGGATCATGACAAAAATGCTATTTGAGTGCATCTCAAAAGAAATTGCATAAGCGTAATAAAAGAAATTCCATAGAAAAGGGCATACTCATGATAAAAGAAATGGCAATGGCATATTACTTAAGCATGGGGAAGAAAATACATAAGCAAAATAAAATAAGGTGTACTATTAAAGAGTGAGAAAGACAAACTTTGAAGGGGAAAAATCATGCGACAGAATAATCATGATAGATCAAAGTCCACTCTTCCAAATTACAAACTTCAATGGCTAGACCATACCAAATAACCACAAATCATATTTGTGCCATATATACCTGTAGAAAATCATAAAGATCATCACTAACACCTTGTTCATTGTGACGAGTATCACGTCTATCTGAACTGTAGCTAAATCCAGTTCCAGTGGGCTGATCCACATATATAAGATTTGAAGCCTGCAAAATCCACAGAATAGAAATAATTTTCTGCACCTACTTAATTCTAGTTCACTGGCACTAAATAATCTTATCACAATAATTTATTTATTTCTCATTAACTCTTCTTCAAAACAATTCTGCATTGAACACAAAAACATCTAGAGAAATGCAGAAAATAATTTTATAAGTGAACATATGTCAAACCTACAAAACTAGACAATTTAGTCGCAAATTTCAAACTAATTATATGAATTATTAATTCCTGTACATGGAGTATACAAATTTAGTAGTTAATCAATAAACCAATAAAAAATCATACAAACTTCTTTCGCATAAGTTTTTGTCCAAATAGTTGAGTTCATCTCAAACAGAAAAAAATAACTTGCAGGGAAAACCTTCGACAACGAAATTTTGCAATCTAGAGAATCAGCAACCTAAGAATAGAGAGCAAGCACTGGACTCAGCATACCTGGTCCCAACCAAATTGGTTCCACACGAGTGACATGTTATTGGCAATGCTAAAAGGACCATTCTCATAAAAGACAGCCAATTCACTGCTGCAGCCAGGTCCTCCTGTCAACCAAATGACGACTGGATCCTTCTTACTATTTCTTGACTCAAAGAAAAAGTAGAACATCCTACAAACAGAAAACAAGTACTCGAGTTCAAGATAAAATCAAATAAAACCTACATCGTCACACGAATCTAACATTCACCTTTATCAGAACCATACCTATATTACTACCAGAGCAGGAACAAAGAAACCCTAATTTCTGAAAGGGCCCAAACAACAGTCTACCACTCACCGAAGCTCAAATAACCAGCTCCCCTAATCGTGAAATGCACCTACCAAAAGTCATCGTCACACGAAGCTAACAACCACCTTTATCAGAACCATATCTACAGTACTACCAGAACAAGAAAAAAGAAGCCCTAATTTCTGAAAGGACCCAAATTACAGTCTACCACTCGCCAAAACACAAATAACCAGCGCCCCTATTCGTGAAATGCACCTAACCAAAAGTCAATAGACTCTCACCTAGCGTCATAGGTATGGGGAAGGCGGTAATAACCGGCGTGATGACCGAGATCATCGGCGGAAGGCCCATCAGACAAGCCAGGAAAACGGAAGCGCCGCTCGAATATTCCATTCTGCGAGGCTCCGGAGAAGGAGGATCCACCGCCCGCCGCGGAGGATGACTGTATGAACGCGTCCTTGGGGATGAGATTTAGGGCCCGGATCAGCTTCTCGGCGGTGGCGCGGGGAAAGGTGGCGGTGGAGAGGAGGCGTTGGTGGTCGGGGATCGCGGCGGCATCGACGACGAGGAAGGCGGAGAGGAGGAAGAGGGGGAAAAGAGAGAGCATCGCCATGATCTGATGGAAGAAAGACTGGGAAGGGAAGGTACATACAGTCAGACAGAGCGAGAGTTGAGAAATGACTGGAACAAATTGTAGTTGAGAATACGAACTGGGTGGTGATTCCCGATCCTCTACGTCAGATCAAATCAGGAATATGTATTGTTCTCTGATCCAACGGTGTTCATAACGTGGATCAGGAAAGAATTATAAAAAATTGGACTAGAGAATTTCTGCACGGTGATTCCACTTACACCATCTTCAACTATAAAAATCGATTTTAATATAATTTTTATACTATTTTATATCATTTCAACACTAAATATTTTTCTAATTCCAATCAATGCACATCATTTCTATCTAAAAAATTTACATAATAAATTAAATTAAATAATATTAATTTATAATATTTAAAAATAATTTAAATATAAATTTAATATTATAATATATTTTATTAAAGAAAATAATTTTAAGAATTCTAAAAAAACATATTAAAACATAAAAAAAAACACTTGCATCATTTTGGTGCAAGTGAACAGTGCGACACCAAGATGGTGCTACGCTGTTCACTTACACTAAGGATGTGTTTGGTAGGCTGTAATCAGCTTTGTAATGTAGTCCAGATTACATTATAGGGTTGATTCCGTTGTTTGGTATCGATTTACTATTATAATGTAATGTAATCCTAGATTACAAAAGTTTAATAAACCTTTGTAATCTAGATTATAAAGCAAAAGGTATGTAATCAGATTACATTACAACCTACATTTTATTATACCAAAAATACCCTCGCTAACACCCAACCTCCGCCCGACACCCCAAGAACTCGCGACATCTCTCCTCCCCTCTCCTCTTGCAACAAAATCCTTCGCTGAAGTCGTCGCTTCACCTCTCTTCTCCTCTCCTCTCAAAAACCTCCGCCGAAGCGCGACATCTCTCCTCCCCTCTCCTCTTGCGACATCCTCTCCTCTCCTCTTGCGACAAAACCCTCCGCCGAAGCACGACATCCTCTCCTCTCCTCTCGCGACAAAACCCTCCGCCGAAGCCCTAGAAAACTCGCGACATCTTCTCCTCTCCTCTCGCGATAGAAACCTCCGCCGACACCCAACCTATCTCGCGACATCCTCTTCTCTAGCGACAGAAATCTCTGCCGACACCACATCCCTCGACCTCGCTCACTCCTCCCTCGCCGACACCCACTTCCCTGAACTCGCTCAGCAGTGACCTCCATCAGCATCGGCGGTGACCGACATCATGTTTTTGCACATATTTTCGCCTGCACATGTTATTACTTCTGGTATTTTTGCCATCTTTTTGATAAATGTATACCATATGTTTAATTTGTAAGAATTAATCATGATGTTTTGGGATTTAACTATAGAATGAGTGGTCTTCAGAAGGTTACTTGACAAACCGTTCTTTCCTCCCTCTTTTATTTAACTTGTGTATTTGTTCTCAAGAGTTTGAGAGTAGATTGTGAGTTAACACGAGTTTTCCACATGACTTCAAGAAAAAATTGCCAAATTCTCCAGATGCCAATTGGTCAACAGAAACCCTGGTCAATCTAATATTTACAAAAGAAACCCTGGCATATTTCCATGTTTAGCAAGAACTTGTGCATCAAATTATTCCACATCGGAATCAAAGAGAAGGAGGTTGAATTCATGCCACTCAGTTCAACGAAGTATCGACTTGAGTTCATGCCACTCAGTTCTGCAGCAACAAGGCCATTTCTGCAAGAGGTTGTATAAAATTTTCATTTTTTGATGTTATTTCCCCCTAATTTTAGCCATTCTTAGTTGAACGAAGTATCGTCTTTGGTTTGCGATGGAGGCTGCTTCAAATTGAATTGGCATCAATGCTCATATATATTATCCTAAAATTTAAATTTAATCTAATTTAATTTGTTTTAATTTAGAGAAAGAATAAATTATTTAAATTTAGTTATAAGGATATTTTTATCTTTTGATAATAACATGATTACATTACTTGTCAAAAATAATGCATACCAAATAAATGAATGTTGATCCGGGGATAACGGTGGTACCCGGGGGAGAAGGACGGTGACATCATCAAGGCCAGCAAGAAGGGTTCTGAGAAGGTCGTCCGACCAGCCTGATCGGTCGTCCGCCCAACCCGGGCAGCCGGCGCAGAACCGAGCGAATCCCCGGAAGGCACCCAAAAGGCGGATTCAAAGTACAATCATGCTGAGTTCGGCCGACCGGACGAATCCAGGGCAGGTCGGCCTGGCGTCCGTTCGTTCAGTCGGTCTGGACATCCGTCCAGTCAGCCAAGGGGCCATCCGATGACCTACATGGACCCAGGTAATCTAGGTGTCAGACACGTAGCGCTAGCCCCGTGGATTACACCACAGCGTTCAGGGATCGAGGGGTGCAAGGTGTCGTTAATCCAGGCGTGACAGCATATAGTCGCCGGCCTCAGGATTAACGCCCCTCGCTCCCCTATGAATAGGGGACCTTGTATCCGGCGCAGATACGCTTTTCAGATTCGATCTTGTGAGATTCTACAATTCTGTCTTTCTACTCACGAGATCAGACAACTGACTTGAGCATCGGAGTACCAAACGAGGGGCCCCCTTTCTGGTTTGGTAGCTGACGTTTCGTTTGGTCTTTGAGTGTGCAGGGAACCACAAGCTCCCGTCCGTTCGTCCAGCCAATAGCAAGGAGCTTCGCAGTCATCATCCACATCTCCATTTTCCCAACGTCCATCCAGCTCATTCAAGACAGGATCTCATTCCAAACTATCCAGTCAGTCAGATTAACACCTCCTTCGACTAGACATGAAGGGGAGGCATGTGATCCAGGGATGACGGTGGCACCTGGGGAGAAGGACGGTGACGTCATCAAGGCCAGCAAGAAGGGTTTTGAGAAGGTCGTCCGACCAGCCTGATCGGTCGTCCGCCCAACTCGGGCAGCCGGCGCAGAACCAGGCGAATCCCCGGAAGGCACCCAAAGGCGGATTCAAAGTACAATCACGCTGAGTTCGGCCGACCGGACGAATCCAGGGCAGGTCGACCTGACATCCGTTTGTCCGGTCGGTCTGGACATCCGTCCGGTCGGCCAAGGCGCCATCCGATGACCTACGTGGACTAGGTAATCCAGGTGTCAGACACGTAGTGCTAGCCCCGTGGATTACCCCACAGCGTTCAGGGATCGAGGGGTGCCAGGTGTCGTTAATCCAGGCGTGACAGCATATAGTCACTGACCTCGGGATTAATGCCCCTCGCTCCCCTATAAATAGGGGACCTTGTATCCGGCGCAGGTACGCTTTTCAGATTCGACCTTGTGAGATTCTACAATTCTGCCTTTCTACTCACGAGATTAGACAGCTGACATGGGCGTCGGAGTACCAAACGATGGGCCCTCTCCCTGCTTTGGCAGCTGACATTTCATTTGGTCTTTGAGTGTGCAGGGAACCACAAGCTCCCGTCCGTTCGTCCAGCCAATAGCAAGGAGCTTCACAGTCATCATCCACATCTCCATTTTCCCAGCATCCATCCAGCTCATTCCAGACAGGATCAAATGTAATCACTCTTGTAATCTGTATTACATGTAACTTTTTTTCACCAAACATAGTAATGTAATCTTACAATACATTACAAAATGGATTACATTACAAGCTGGATTACATTACAGCCTACCAAACACAACCTAAGCGTTGATAGATTGTAATGTAATCCAGCTTGTAATGTAATCATTATTGTGATGTAATGTAATGTACATGTAATGTAAGATTACATTGTTGGAGCAATCGTTGTGACCCATAGTTTTGGTGTTAGGCAAAGTTTAAGTTAGGATTTGTATTGTGTACTGATATGCATGTGGAGTGTGCAG
>JBAMIE010214617.1:0-10064 GCA_037177295.1 Kaempferia parviflora
CCTAGAGTTGACTTTGATAAGACCAAGGTGACTAAGACTTCTAAGAAGTCTAATAAAGTCACTAAGAAGGTCACAAGGGAAGCTATCCCTAGAGTTAACCAAGTGGAGTTTAGTGTGACCAGGGCTTATAAGAAGCCTAGGAAGGTCATTAAGAATGTGTCAAGGGAAGTCATCCCTAGCGAATACCTAGAACACTCACGGAGCACCAATCAGTTTTGGGTTCCTAAGAGTGTGTCTCTACACCCTAGATGGGTTTAGAGAGTATCAACTCTAATTGGAAGGGTAGTAACCCATCCTTGATGAAGTTGGCATTATGGAGCATTTTCAAGGAAATATTACTCCTTGAAAATGAAAGTTTAAATGGTTGCTCTATGAAAGAGTAACATGTGTCAAAATTTGATGAGATAAGATTAATAAAATTGGCACAACCTAGAAAAAGGTAAAGAAATGCCAAGTTAAAACTTTTGGCATTCTCTTGGAAGACAAGAGCATACTAGGTTTAATTCTAGCTTAGCATAAAACTAAGGACTAATACAGATAGATAATCTAGGTATTTCATTTTAATGCTAAATTTTCATGTTTTGTTTGCTCTTCATATGTCATGGCATCATTTTTGCATTCATATGTTTATGAAAATACAAAATAAAAAAAAAATATCATGTCATGCATACATACATCATGTAGAAACAGTTTTCTTTTGAAAACTATTTTATCTGATGTATACCATAAGTACTTTCATGCATTATTTTAAAATTTCCTTATGATTAAGGACAAATGACATTACTTTACCAATGACATCCTAGATAGATGATAATAATTTTAGAATGCCTAGATAGATGTGCATGAACCCTTAGATTAGGAAAAACCCATATTCATATCTCACAAAGACTATAAGGTGACTTGTATGTGTTTTAGTGCACATTAGATACAAGTGAGATGTTAGAAAGATGAACAAAACTCAAGATGTAGATTAAGTACATCTAGTTGAGTTTTTGTATCATCTAAACACATAGTTATGTGTTAATCCAATCATTGGAAAAGCTAATGTACAAGTCATGTGCATTGAGCCCAAAAAATATGGTTGGAAATTTATTTTTAAAAACATTTCAAAATTATTTTAGAAAACTTTGGTGAAGACTATCTTTTGATAGCAATCATCAGTGTATAGTTATACACAAACTAGGAAGAAATATTAAACTTTTCAATAGTTTTTAAGTTTTATGTCAATCTTTGAAAATATGAGGTATTTTCATAGAAAACTATTTTTTCATGATAATATAAGTGTTAAATTATATCTACACAAATTTTCATAATTTTTAAAATTTTATAGAATTATTTGTGGATTTCTAAAATTTGGCTAACTCAAATTTTAGAAAATTAGAGCTTTGATTGATCAGCTGATCGATCCAACCTCAGCTGGATCGATTTGTTGATCAATCCACATATGTTTTCCATGAACAGGAAGTCGCGGGAACGATCAGTTGATCTATCAACAAGCATCGATCGATCAGGTGATCGATTGAGGTCTGATTTTCGGTGAAAAAGTCTAATTTCAGTTTTTTAAGCCACGATTAGTTACTATAACCTTTTCTAACCCAATGAAATACATTTAAATGAACTTAAGGGTAGTTTTCATAATGAAAACAAGATAGAAATAGTTGAAGATGACTACGTTGAAGTTTAGAATGAGGTTAAGTATCATGTTTGATATTTGAACCTCAAAACTTTAAAATTTGGGGTTCCTAAAGTTTTAAAAAATTACAAATCATTGTTGATGCAATAATAGAAGAATTAGAGCATGTTTTGAGTGGGAGATATTCCTTAAAGACAAGTATTAATACATTATTAAACATTGGAAGGTTAGAAACCTTCCTCATTGAGTATGCTCAAGGGTGAGCATTATGATTCTATGAAAGGTATGAGACTTTCATTGAGTACCTTTGACCATAAAGATTCTAGGGGTGAGTTTTTTATGTGTGTCAAAGGGTGAGAATTTATAAGGTTTAAGTTAGGTAATGTTCATTTACCTAAAGGGGGAGAATGATCCCAAAGTAAACATATTGTCAAATATCAAAAAGGGGGAGATTGTTGGTGCAATTATCCTCGGGTCAATTTGACCATGTTGACTAAGCTTGAATTGGGTCAACCTTGTGTCTTAGTTTTGATGTTTGATAGGATATAGGGAGATTGTTGGAGCAATAGTTCCTAGGTCAAGTTGACCTATTTGACTAAGCCTGAGTTGGTTCAAGCTTATGTTTCGATGTTTGATAATAGATGGAGATTATGTGTGCAATTGTCTGTCAAGGAAATTGTCGAATAGGAGTCAAGTAGGTCAAGGTTGACTGGATACTTGACTAGAAAGTCCTAATTGGAGGTTAGGCAAGGATAAGTCCAACAGGAAGGTTAACAGTTTGGAAATCCAAGTGAGCGAAGCTTAGTGAAATATTGGTGAGTGAAGCCAGGCAGATGAAAGTCCCGGTGAGTAAAGCCGGGCAATGAAAATCGTAGTGAGTGAAGCATAGTGAAAGACATGGTGAGTGAAACCAAGCAGATGAGGAAGTCCTAGTGAGTCAATATAGGTAGATGAAAGTCCTGGTGAGTGAAGCCAGACAATGGAAATCCTAGTGAGTGAAGCTAGATATTGGAAATCTAGGTGAGTGAAGCTTGGTGAGTGAAGCAAGGCATCTGAGGAAATCTTAGTGAGTGAAGCCAGGTGAAAAATCTTAGTGAGTGATGCTAGGCAGACTGGAAGTCCTAGTGAGTAAAACCAGGTAGTGGAAGTCTAAGTGGGTCAAAGGTTTGACCGGACACTTAGCGACAAGCCCTAGCAGGTCAAGGTTGACCATATGCTAGGCATGAGGAAGTCCCAACTGGTCATGATTGACCGGATGTTGGGAAAGATGGTCTAAACTTAAGTTTCAGCAAGTTAGACCTGGCCAATCGATTAGCTGATCGATTGACCCAAGTCTAATCGATCAGTTGATCAATTGACCGATGTTCTCTCGTGATGTTGCGTGGAAATAGAGAGGCACTGGATCGATCAAGTGATCAATCCAGCTCTCTTCGATCGATCAGTTGATCGATCAGGGAGGTGTGCTCATGAAGGCATAGATTGTAACTGGATCGATCAGCTGATCGATCCAGGCTGCCACGACAAGGCATAGTAGGTGCCTGGATTGATCAGCTGATCGATCCAAGCTCTGGATAGATCGGCTGATCGATCCAAGCTTTGGATCGATTGCCTGATCGATCCAAATTCGATCGTTACACACTGCAGAGTTCAAAAGCGTGTGATGGCGAGTGGTGCGGACATCCCTTCTCCTCCACTTTCTTCTCCGATGATTTCACGCTAAATCTTGGAGCATCTCAGAGTGAAGTACTATTGAACATCTGAGTGTTCAAGAGACAATCAAGAGCTACACGAGATCAAGCAAGAAGAGGTTATTTGTGTATTATTATACATTTCATTTCTTGCTTAGAGTTGTATCTTGTATGAGTTTTGTACAAGCCTTCTTCGCCTCCTCGAAGGAGATTGTTTTCATTAGTGGAGGTTGTGTGTGCAGTGCGGATCCTTAGACTAGTCGCCTCTTCTTGAGGTGGATACCAAGTAAATATCCGTGTGAGCGTTGGTTGAGTTCTTCGTTGAATTTTTTGCTACATTTATCATCATCGAAGAAGCTATCGGAGCCATTCATCCCCCTCTAGCTTCGGAAAGGTCCCCAACACTAGTTTCATGAATCTCAAAGATTGAAAATAACTCTTCAAGAGAACTTATGTCTAGGTCCCTAGAGATGTAAGACACATCTACTAGTGATGACCATACCTGATTTCTTGGAAATACATTGAGTGCATACCTGATCGATTCTCGGTTGGTTACCTTGTCTCCAAGATTCGTTAGCTCGGTTATTAACTCCTTCAGCTTTTCTTGTAATTGCACGACCATCTCACCTTCTTATAATTGTAGGTTGGTGAGTTGGTTTGGAAGAAGATCTTTTCTTACCAGCTTGGCTTCCGTTGTTACTTCGTGTATCTCCAGAACTTCTCCTAAAGTTCCTTTTTCGCGTGGTATTCTCCAGTTTGACTTACCTTTTGAGGTGGCAAGGAGCTTTGTAGAAGAAATTCTAATTTTCCATTTGCTACAAACGCTGCTTGTTCTTTATTTGCCCAATATTCCACTTCTTTTAATTCTCCATTGCTGTCGATCGGTGCTTCAAAATCATTTTTTAAATTTATAAAAATGCTAAAGTCTATTTAAAAAAAAATACCTTCTTCTTCTTTTTCCAAAGTTCGAATTCTCCTTCGAACTTAGGTGGATGGATGCTATCTTTGGCCATTTTTCGTTCTTCGTTCTGTAGTTAGTCCTCCGAAAGTAACTTAGCTCAGATGCTACTTGTTGAAACCGATGGGACCAGTAAAGTGAGGTCGTTAAACCTATAATTCAAGACTATACCTTTCTCGGACAATTTTAAACTTAACCAAATAGAATTAAAATTAGATAATGCAGAAATGGGAATTAGGTACGAGACACAAAAGAGTTACTTAGATCACAATCAGCGGATTACTATGTTGGGTCCAAAAGAATTTAAGATATCTCTACAATGGTAAGATATTGTCCACTTTGGGTCTAAGCCCTCATGACTTTGTTCTTGGGCTATACCCAAAAGGCCTCATACTAATAGAGACATCTTTCTCTTATAAATCCATAATTTTTATCATGTGTTTTAAATATGAGAATATGTTTGCAACCTTCCAACACCAACAATCCCCCCTCAAACAAAGGACCACAGACCCCCATGTCAAATTTTTAACCCACCAGGACTTCCTTGCTTAGCCACAACTAGGACTTTTTGCCCCTCGGTCCAACCGACCTACTAGGACTTTCTTACCTAGCCACAACTAGGACTTTTTTCCCCTCGGTCCAACCGACCTACTAGGACTTTCTTACCTAGCCGCAACTAGGACATCCTGCCTAGTGTCTGGTCCTCTTGATTCGGACATGGAAGTCCCCACTTCCTTTGTTCAAAGCTAATATTTTATCCACATGACTCGATTGGATCATGACTCTTATGCACAGTCGACGGTTAGTCCTTCTGGCAGTCCGGGCTTTAATACCAATTTTTGGGTCCAAAAGAATTTAAGATATCTCCACAATGTATGATATTGTCCACTTTGGGCCTAAACCCTTATGACTTTGTACTTGAGCTCTACCCAAAAAACTTCATAACAATAGAGATATCTTATTCTTATAAACCCATGAATTTTCCTATGTATTTTCAATGTGGGACTATGTTTACAACCTTGCAACACCAACATGCTACTCCAAGACAATTGAAGCTCTAATCGAAAACTCCTTCGTCGAAGGTGGAGAAGCCTCGTACATAGAAATTGAAGCTCAAAGACTTTACATCTCGAATACAAGAAGTTACAGTGTTTCATATTTTGAAACAAAGTGAACCAGAACTCTATTTATAGCCTGGGGTAAATTCTACCTCATGCATTCTCGGGCGCACGGACTAGTCCGAGCACCTCCGGGTGGACAACTTCTATCCCCTCGCAAATGGCTCGTCAACGAGGTACGAATAAAGTTTTATCCACTCCCAGGTTCCCCCACTGTAGGGCTTGTGACATGGCGCCCGACCGGGCCCTGAAGAGGTTCGGGTGCCCTGGACCAGCCAACTCTGTGTTGACTGATCCGATTCCATCTAGCTTGCTTCCATAGTCTGTCCGGTCACTTGGGTGATTTCGGATATATGGAATAGGGCTCACCCGAACCCATGTTCCGTCCTTCTCTCGAGTGAGCTTCCTCCCGGATTTTCATCCCTTGGACCGCCACACGTGTCCTTCTCATCCGCCAGTACACTCTTCCATAACTTCTGGTACCTCAGATGTGCCAAGCCCGTCGACTCTCTTACGCATCATCCTTCTTTTCAACTGCGTCTTTTGCTCGACTTCTTGTGTTCCTAAGCTCCTGCACACTTAGACACAAGGTTAGCAAACTACATGACCTAACTTAACTTGGTTGGTCACATCAAAACAATCCTAGGGACCAACAGAAGGTACCTAAACTAATTAAGGGGAAAACATACAAGATATATTTGATCCTAATCAAATCAGGAATGGGGAATATTATGAGGAAGCGAGATCAAAAATGTTCCTTCGACTTCGAGTTGTAGACAAAAAATTATATTTTTATGTCATGATTCTTATTGGATAATATTTTGATTATTTGATTTATATTTGGTATTATATTTGTAGATACGAGATCAAGTCAGGCACGATGATTTTCCATCACTCGATGATTTTGATCCATATAGAGTGGGTAACTTTGATCCTTTAAATCTTTAAACATTACCTTGTGCATGAATAAATAGAGAATTGATTATATGTAGATGTTTGTATAACTATTTTAAAAATGGGATTCAAATGATATTTAAAATAGTGAAATGAAGGTTTAAAATAATTAAATTATTGGAGGGTAAATAATTGATTCTATTTTCATATTCACACGTGAGTTTCATAGGGGGATGAAGATGGGAAAGGGTGTTTTAAAAAAAAATGAGATGAATCCTTTGACATACTTTTCCATTAATGCCTGTCTTTAATGTTGCTTGACCTTCCTTGCCTTTTGATATTTTATACTGTTGATATTTGTAGCCTTTTATCTGTGAACCATATGATGATAACTAAACATATTTCATGTGAAATGTTAACTTGATTGACCATTCAATATGAAAAGAGAACAATTATGATAAATGGATAAAATGAGATCCATAAAGTGAAATAAAAAGATGGTAAACGAAGAATACTAACAAGTGAAAACTATGTGCCATGGGACCGTGGTCGTTGTTGGGGCTGTAGCCGTACTCGTAGTGGTAGCCATAGTTGTGATAGTGGTGGTAGTGGTCGAGGTCATGGTCGTGCATGTCGACATGCCTCTACTACTCAAAGGGTTTATCTTAGTTTGGATGCGGCACCTCTCTCCCCATTTGAGATGATACCAAAAGCTCAAGTTGGTCTCAATGTTAGAGTTGGTGGTCATGGTGGTCACCCAAGGGACAACCTCAGCTTGTTGAAACTCATGTAGCTAGACTAGCCATTCTCACATCATCCATCATCATAGAAAAGGCCCGTATTCCTTTGCTTACTATTTCAACAAAGGATCGTTTTACGCTATTCCATGGAGGCACCGATCCTTGGGTGGCGCATACATGGTTGGAGGATAATGAGTGCATGTTTGGATACATGTTATGTTCAGACACAGAGAAGGTAGAGCTAGCCGCTTATCATTTTCGAGGGCAAACATCCATATGGTGGAAGATGCAAAAGATTGTCTTTGGAGATTAGGTTATCTCTTGGCCGTCATTTAGAGAAACGTTCAAGAGACAGTATTTTCCATAGCATTTTGTATTGCTCAATGTCAGGAATTCATGAGTGTCAAACAAGGCGACTGAAGCGTGATAGACTATAGTGTAGAATTTAGCCAGCTTTATAAGTTTTGCTCACATATGGTAGCTTAGGATTTAGATATTATGTTTCACTTTACACAGCGACTAACAACATTTATTCAGATCAAAATGTCTAGATTCCTTTGACTATTTATCGGGAGGCACAATATTTATTGAGATGAATCAGTAGCCAGTCTCCTAAGAAAGAGAAGCTAGCCGACAAACCTCACAGACCTCACACTCTAGACAACAGAGTCAAGGTCATCGATCCCCTAGTTAGGATACGACTAGAGAGTCTTCATGTGTTAGGGAGCTCAATACAGTGCGCATGTGTGCTAAAATACGTTTCATAAACATGCACAATAGAAATAAAAAACAATAATAACTCTAATTTTTTACATCACACACACCAAATGCAAAAAGGATACAACGTACTAGACATGGCTACAAAATAAAATTTTGTGAAACTACATTATACCTATAAGTTCGTCAATGAATCTTGTAGATAGTGTTTGTTAGCTAGCAAGGCTGGTCTTCAATGGAATCAACTGTAGTGGAATTGGAATCAATCAGCGATGCTTTGAAGCTTCGCCTCTAATCGTGTCTCCGCTTCGTTACTCGCTAAAGGAGGGAGATGAAGCGATCCAAGAGAGGGATCATGACTTGTTTTGATACACGATGACAAAAGCCAACCCGATGGTATGAAATGAGTTGGACAAGCGTGATGTGGCTGCTGTCCGGAGGCTGTAACCTCACTGCACAAAAGCAGACAATAGATTCTACAACAGCTGAACCAATTCAACCAACGTCACAACCCTTGATTGGGCAAAACAAACCTTACCAGCTATGGTGGAGTTCCATCAACAACTCTTGCTCACCGAAACACAGCCTGCGATGCTGGAACATGCCCACCACCGGCAGCAATAGTTGCTATTCGGAACAACAACTCTTGGGGTGGCAATAATTTGACGAAACATAACCTTTATAGTAGGGCAAGACCTTTAGCCAGTGTCTTTCAAGCAGCAAAGCTTCTTGGCGGGTGATAATTTATTAATCTAGCATGAGATTTGGTTTAATTTTGGTTGATTATGAAGTTAATTCGGCATGAATAGCAAACATTAGGTCTTATTTGTGATTTTTAGATTTATTTAGACATAATTACAATTTCTCAAAATTTCTCCTCATAATTCATGAATTTTGACTTATTATGTTAATTTGGCCTTGTAGGTTGATTGAACCAAGTCAAACGGGTCAAACCAAGTCAAAATTGGGCTTGGTTCATTGATTGGAGAAGGAATTGGACTTGATTCACGTTGATGCAACCAAGATTGAACCAAAGGACTCAACCCAGACTTAACCCACTCATTCCAAACCCTAATTCTAAAGAACCAGACCTAAACCACACTTGAACCAATGGGAGAAGCAAATGAACCCGGTTCAAAGTTGAACGAAGGTATAAAACACACACAACCCGCGGATGAACAATGACGCGCACTGTTCATTCGCGACGCCATCTCCTTCCAAGCTCACGGGCGCGCTCCCATCTCCTCATTCAGATACTGATTCACCTCCATTCCATTGCCAACATATCAAGCTTCCTCCGGTGATCTTCATCGTGGCAGATCTCAGCTAAACTAGATCGGAAACAGCTTCCCTTTTCATCGTCGGCGTTGCCCCTGTTCTTGAAGAGTTCTTTGTTCCGGCAGCAATTCTGGCACCGGTGAGCTCCGACGACAATCTGTCTCAGTCCTTTGGGTTCTTGTGAAGGTGCTTGAGGCTTCTACAGATCAACCGACACACACTTGAAGAGTTCTTCGCGATTTGGTCATGGTTTCTCGCGGGTGAAAACAGGGCAGCATAGATCGAGCCGATTCGAAGAGTTCTTCATCGGATCATCATTGTTTGCCTTGCACTGGTGGTGTTTGATGAGTTGACAGTGTGATCTTCAAGAGTTCTTGGGTCAATTTGCGTGTGACGGCGCAAAGGAGTGGAGATTGATTCAGATTTGTTGATGAGTCGATATATAGGATTTAAATTCTATTTTTCTATCTTAGATCTATCCTTTCATGCTTTGATCTTGTTTTTCTAGGTTAATTTAATGTTAAATCAGTTTAATTCAAGTTGGTAGACGCTTTTTAGCATCTTAGCTTGCTCAATTTCAATTGTTTTAGTGTTAGATTTCTTTAATGAAGTTCTTAATTTTCTTTATTTAGATTAGGGTTTATTTCCATGTTGATTTAGATTGTAGATTACTTTGTGCTTTAGATCAGATTTATTCATGTCAAAACCTCCCCCCATTTCTATATAGAAAAATCCCAAAGCAATAACCAATCCTAAGCATTATCATCCATTGTTACATTCGTTGGGAGACGACTCGAGTTATCCCTATGCTACGTTAGTTTAGAGATATTCGATACTTATTTTGTAATTTGATACGTTCGTGGTACGACACGCGAGTGCTTATCAAATTTTGGCGCCGTTGCCGGGGAATGTACGGTGTTTGATAACTTAGGATTGTTTTTTTATTCTTTTACAAAAATTCAAAATTGTTTAGGGCTTCATTCTATTGTATCCATGTATTTTGTCATGATTACTTCCTTTGTCTTGTGATTTTGTTGT
>JBAMIE010214623.1:0-21866 GCA_037177295.1 Kaempferia parviflora
TTTAAGAAAGAATCGAGCATGTTTAGAAATTCATGAAGTGTATTTCCGCAAAAAGTTAAATCGTGAATTTCTATTTTACATAAGCATTAGATAAGTAAGATAAGTAAGTAGCGGATCGTCCTTAGGCAGTAGTAGCTAAGGGCGGTCGTTACACTGATCTCACCCTATATGGAAGTAATCAACAAAATCTTTTATCGACTCCTATCGATGGTAATTAGGACATCTATTATGAATAAACAGTAAGTGACCATTATCCAAAGTAACTCACAATTTTTTGATCATCCCCTCCTGTGCACAAGTATTCATCATTTGGAGCTACAGCGACCTGTAGTTCATAACATTTAAATCAAGGTTAAATAAAAAATGTGCCATATTGCAGTAAAATCACCATGACCATGGAACATGTCCTGAAAATGACGATGAACATTAACTTACAGTATTAGCACATCTTTTATGACTAAATAGATGTCTGATGCAAGGTTGACCAAGGGTAACATTCCACATTGACATGCTGTGTATAGCAAACAACTAAGGAAACGTTCTAAGGTGGATACAGGAAATAATTAAATCAGAAGAAGACAATGTAATCTGCTAACCTCCCATCACCACTGACAGTTACTAATACGGGTTCTGTCTGAAGCCACCGAGCATCATTCACTCCTTCATCACCCTTCTCAACATGGCTGTGACAATTAAAAGGTTATGATTGAGGTTTCTACATGAGATAAATGATACATATACCGACCACTAGGAATGAAAATTGGAAACTAGTGTAAAATAATTACAGTATGTCAAGTCAGAATTTTCAATGAAGTGGAAAACCCCAATCAGATAATCACAAGGTTTTCGAAACCAGAACTATCTCACTTGTATTGAGAGAGATTACGTGGTTGGGGTTTGGAGTTAGCATCATAGCTGCAAACCTTCTTCAGTGACTTTCCGGGGCAACTAGGTCCCTGCGGACCCTGCATAGGAATAGTCCTTATTCTTCTTCATGTTGTGCAACTATGTCTTGGCATAATGAGAACCCTTATTCTTTTACTTCTTCCTCTCCTTGGTATCTCCTCTAATAGATACCAACTGGCATTACATGTCAGCACACTGTGTGGCACATGCACCATCTCATTCTGCCTAGAAACCATAACCCCTACTGGGAACAAAACTTTATACCTTTGTTGGCTATGCCATAGTTTTGGTAATAAAGAATTAAAAGCTCAACTTTCATAAGCTCTTCACTGGAACTTATACACAGTCTGACCTCTTAAATGGATCTTGTATGCTAATCTGGTGTATTCCGAAGATATCTATGTCATAGTTGTCAAAATCATACCATTCACATATAAAAGAATATAGTTCTTTCATATGAATCAGAAGTGAAAGACCATTCTGATTCATCTCATTATATATGATTCTAAAGATAAAAACCTCATTAAAACTTAAATTTAACAAACTTAAAAAAAAAACTATTAAGAAATTATATTAAGCCCAATATTTTACAAATTGAACTGAATTTATTATAACAAAAAAATAATTGATAAATTTTATATTATAGGATAACAATATAATAGTAAAACAAAGTGACATTTCAAAGTTAACAATATGGAAGAAAAAATCTTAATTAGTGGGACAGAGTTGAGTGCAACCAATATGAATTGGACACCTAACAATGATTGAGAGTAAATCATCGAGAGTGAAATTGATAGACATAGAAGCATGACATATCAAAGTTGTCTCTTATTTGATGACAATAATTTTTCTATGCCAAAAGCAGTTGACGAGGAAATTTCAATCGGTCATTTCATTTAAATTCTTAATAAATTAAAATATATAATAATTTGCACATTGTCATCAATGGAAGATGAAAACATATATTTTTCTTATGAATCTGCATTTAACTTCACCTATTATCATGCTATTAAATGAAATATTATATTATTTTATATACTTATAAATACCAAAACACATCCAAAGTAAAATAGTTTTTCGACAGTTTATAATTTTTTATCAAAACTATTCATGCTACAAACATCAATTTGACAACCAAGATCTATGTCAGTGGAACTTATTATAATGTATGCAATATCTTCTACGACCTGTATGCACTTATTGTAATGTGAATGAACAGCCGTGTATTTATTAGACATTTAAAAAATAGAAATAATACTCACAACACTTTGACAAATGGTCAAAAATTTTAACTATGGAACATCATGAAATTTCATGAAAGCTCTATCAGAAGTCAGAACAGTCCTTTGTCTTTTCTTTCCTAGTACTTCAAATTAATTGAACTCCCAATTTTCTAGTGGCACATCAGGTAACTCTGACTGGACTCCATACTTGATCAGTTTCCACGGACCGAATTAAGAGTCGATTCAATATCCTAGTGATGCAGGAAAGAATAGATAAAGAACTGGGAGATGATGGAAAGAGGAGAAATAGCATAAAAGAACATTAATTCAATTCATCACCCATATTGTTTATTATTATTCTTTTTCTTGAAGTAGCCTTCTATTGATCCGAATGTTTTTTTAGTTATTACTGTTTCCCTCTTTTTAATTTGGGTTGCACCTATTAAGGGAAAATTACAGGAAACGCGTTCAAGATGATACAATCATATAGTTAGACAACCAATAAATGCTCCAATCAAGCATGAGTACGACCCAAAAAAAGACTTGGTTAGCAACAATAGAACAAGATAAAAATTTATTTAAATATAAATGGCGATATAGCGGGGATAGAGCTCTCTTTCATCTATCTCATTCTGCATCAAGAAAAAAAATCAGATGAGGTAGAAGAAAATAGAATGAGAAAAGATAGGGAGAGATAAGAAGAGAGGACAGAGGAAATGGAAGAGTGCCAGTTTATGAAGGACAAAACAAACAACTCTGAGACCAAGAAGAGAGTTCCTGAGCAAAGAAAAAATAGTAATTCAACTCATTATATATATTTCATCCTAATTACACACAAACAAAATAACATCCACTACTGGATTAGCTAAGCCCATAAATACGGACAACTTATATTATACAATCAAAATAACAAAATCATCTGTCTAGATATTGTCAAGTGTGAACAATCAAGGGGATCATAAATGAAAATGGCACAAAGCTCCAGAAACTCCATAACACAGTTACCATTTTATAGTTTCTAAATTGCCAAGTACGTGGATAACTATGTTGAATTGAATTTTCATATGGTGATTGAGTTCAGATACAAAGCCTACATTCATTACCAAGGAAAGCAATTGAAAAAGAACAGTGAACTTCAAGTAGGATACAAACTCTAGTTATTTTTTTATGCAATTTCAGTTTTTAAGTTCATTTGCTAACAAAATATGGATTCTCCTTAGGGTACTCACCCAGGAACTTGACCTGCATATTCAGCAGTTGGCATTTGCTTCCCATGGCTCAAACAATGCAAAGGCCTTAAGAAACGCATGTCATTGCTTTCATGGGTTAGTTGGACATAGTTCATTGGCAAAACTCGTGTATCCCATACCAAGGTATTATTTGATGTGCCAGATGCAGTAAAATAGGTTCCACAACTACTAAAAGAAACAGATGTCACCTGTGACAAAGGAAATTGAGTTAAGGACCTATGAAGTTGCCAAGAACATCATAGAAAGTACCAGCATCTTGTGAGCAGTCTAAAATATTTAGAGAACACTTAGCAATAGATAAAAAAGGAGAGTTTTGACATCTAAATGCTAACATAGGGTATAATAATAATGTACAAAAGAGGCTCTTTCTCTGCAACTTAAGATATTTTGTGCTCAAAACTTTAAAGGAGAATGAACCAAACATAAAAGATGAATACAGATAGTTGGCCTAAGTACTTAAGTCAACTAAACTAACACAATAAAATTTGTGAAAAAAAGCAATCAACCAAGAAAAATGCATTATGAATGAACTTTAGTGCTATTTTGAGCCGATTGGAAGGTCAGCTAGAAGAGTCAAGTTTTTTGCCGTCGCATGGCCATTTATCCTCAGATGTTTCTGAATTCCTGATATCATATTCATTTATTAAGTCATCTATCATATTGTCTTTGTTGAGAGGGATAGAATGCAGTCCAAATTAGACTAGCTTTAGATGGTATGCTCCCAAAGCACTTTCATTCTACCATGTGAGGCTATGAGCATGTAACAGTCTTGCATCAACAAAGCCTTCATGCCGATAAAAAAAAAGCTATGGTACTATGTTGAGGTTCACAATCACTAAAAGGACCCTCACACTCTCTCATGTGCAACTATGAGCACGGAGCCCCCTACTTCAATAATTCCCCATTTGTTAATTAAGTAGTATCTTATCTCAATACATTTCCAGGCAGCTAGTACTTTTTCCTAATGATGGCACAAAGAATTTAGCTCAGTTCAACTGTTATGGTTACATCAGATAGTGTGGCTGCTGACACGTGGCTAGCACAGGCCATAAACAGGGTCTAAATGAGGTCAGGCTGAGTTGTTTGAGATTGAAATGAGGTTGACTGCATTGCCTGGAGTCTGAAATATGCACTCACGTGAGGTTCCATTCTGGTCTTGAATAGGCTTGAAGAGGTGTTGGAGTGGAAAAGTGGAAGTGGTTTTGCGGCTCCTTTGTCCTACCTTTGAATGGATCTCCATGGGTCACGGCCCTATTTATAGGCCTAGTAAGGGTACTCACTAACCTGAGTGTCTCCACATATTCTCGAGGACATGTGGTGAAAAAGGCAATTCGCTCGCCCCCAACGCCCCCGCCAACCCGTCCACGGAGGAGGTAAAACACAGGTGGCTACTATCCATTAGTGCAAATGATTAAGGCATGGGGGAGGCATGTTCAGAAGCGCCGAGTTTCAACCTCGTGACCTCATGTGACAACCTCCCATGCCTTAACCATCGCACCGCCGGGACACATATTCTCGACGACAGCTGATATGTAAGAAGGTTTTTGACGACACATTGATCTGGATGCCCAAGGGTGTTGGCCCCTATCTCAGCCATACAATTCAGTTTTTGATGTAACCAATCGAGATAAAAGTAAAATGTCAATCAATTTGGGATTTTCACCGTGCAAACAAATCCCACAGACTTTAAATAGTATATCTTGATCAATGTCTGGGTAGGACTCACTAAAGTGAAATAGGATGTGAAGGAATTGTTCCGACAACATCCTAGCAAAAACCAAGCATATTTTGGAGCACTTTTAGGGTTCAATATAAAGTTCAACCACACATTTTCCCTCCACGCCATATTATGCTTCTCTGGCATAACAATAATCACAGATCATCTTTTTCTCTTTCTCAAAAAGGAAAAAAGGCAACAAACAGTTTGCCCTCGACACCCATACTGGTTATTATTGCAAATAATTAAATCTTCCCACAAGAGTTCACCCGGCATAAATATAGAAAAAACAGCAGTTCCCCAGCTGAAGGTATGACCTCAGTTAACCAAGAAGTATAATCCAACTTAACAGAAATATATTTAGTTAATGCACAAGAAACGCAAAAAATAAATAGTCAATAATGCATCATCTAAACCTGACAAAACTAATAGGAATTGTTACTACACCATATTTCCTGCAAATAGATATTAAGAGATGAATAGAAGTAGGCAAAAAATCCAAGTGTGTGCTTGCAGTTCAAAGTCACATAATTAATTAATAGAATGATGGTAAAAGTACAATTGCAGCAAAACAATAATTTATCAAGCAGGTACAATGACCTCAAAACCAGGGCCCACAGAGAGATTATTGATTGTAGCACAAGTCCGGATGTCAAATAAACCAATAGTCCCATCACCAGCACCTGAAGACGTAATAAGATATATAAGTTACAAAGATAGATTGTTGAACACTCCGAATTTAGACTATTATTACAAGAGAAAATAGCACCTGTGATGATAGTGTTGCCAGTTGGGTTTGTTTTCAACGAAGTAATATACTGTAAACAAAGCATGTCACCAAAAACTGAACATACGAACTTTTAACATGCAAGCAAAAATAACCTACAGAATCATGTGCAGAAAAAGAACGGCATGTCTTTGGAGACTCGATATCCCATAATTGCACTATTGCAGGACCACCATACTCACAGTCACTCCCACCTATTAACATGTTTTCGCTACAGAACTCCATTGCAATAATTGAAGGATGAGCCTGGTCTTTTGGTCTGCGATTATAAGAAAAACAATGACATCAGAAGCACATAAGTAGTAGCTAAATGCTATTGATAACTGAATGAAGCAACAAAAATATTGAACTGTCGCTAGCCAAACTCCAATGTTTTCAAAACCAGAGCAAGCTGACTAGTTTGACCAGGAAGGTTCAGATCCAGTCCAGTATGTGATGAAAACTGGAATATCAAAAGTCCATCAAAGTGGCTAATACTACTAAACATGGCAAATTTTATACAGTTAAATAATAATTGAAGATACAAAAAGAGAAGCATAGAAATTCAAACAATGAAATTCATGAAAAATCATCACGACGATAGGAGCAAACATGTTTATAATTGAAGATATAAAAAGAGCTTTTAATCATAAAAAGTTTAAAAGATACTATACTTCATGAAAATTTAACATGATGAGAACAAATATCTGTTAAGAAATGGTACAGGTGAGAAAAAGGAAATGCATAACGATCATCACATGGTTCTTAGCAATATCATATTTCCTAAATGTTTATGAACCCATATTCCAACAAGGACCCAATATTATTGAGAAAACAGTAGATTATAATTTTTATGCTAGACACGGGCATTTTAATATGTGGCTAAAAGATTTGTACTGCATCTTTGCTGATGTTAAAACAGTTGACATAACTAGAATTAGTCTATGCCATTTTCGTTCAAGTTCAAACAAAGAAAATTCTTCTCTTACTGCAGATCTTTAATAAATAAATGAAATTACATATAAATTGTCCTTGACGATGTATCATAGTACACCGTAGCTGGTTAAATAACTTTAACACCATGTGGTACCTGATGTGTGTAAATTATATATATATAGGCATTGTTTGATGCACATCTACTTACATTTCATAAGTATAATTTATGTTTATTGTACCCTATTACATTCCACTCCTTTTGTTCGGAGATCTGATCTTTGCTTGTTTTCCTTGACAAAATGCATTTTGGAGCGAAAACACACATTGGAGTAACTCCGGAAGAAGATCAGCAACCAGGCCGAGCCAAATGGCATGGTCGTGTGCCACACCAACAAAAAGCCATGGGCAGACCGTGCCTCACAATCCAGCAAAAGACACACTCAGGTCATGCTAAAAGGCACGACCGTGCCACTATTCCAGAGGCAAACCTTGGCTCAGCCATGCCAAAAGGCACGATTGTGCCTCATCAGGTCATAGCACACATGTCATGGTCGTGCCCCTAGCACGCACCCTTTTTCAAGCAAATAACATGCCATGACCGTGTCTTTTAACATGTCCGTGTGGCAGATAAAGCCAGGGGTTGTGTGCCCCTCCCAGAGCTCAACACAGAAATTGTCCCGTGACACATCCATGTTCCTCGGACCAAATGGGGGTCCAAATGATGTCAAAATGGAGCCAAATTTCTCCCACATGACCCGGACGAGCTAAAGAACATGGCCGTGTTAATTTTCCATTTTTCACATAATGTTACACCATATGGCCGTGCCTTTTAGGCACTGTCGTGTTGAATTTTGGACAGCACTACAAAGCAAAAGTAAAACGGTCATAATTTTGTGCTCAATTGGAGTTATGGGTTGTTCGAGATATTAAAATGTAGCTAACTTCAAGATCTACAACTTTGCTTCAGGGTTACGTCAAAGCCATGCCAAAAGGCAAAGCCGCATTGGTCCTCCGCCCAGAACCACCATAACTTTCAGCGCGGTTGGAGTCACAGGTTGATCCAATTATCAAAATGTAGATAATTTCAAGGCTACAACTTTGGTTTGGAGTGAAACACGAGAAACCAGGTCTAAGGGGTAGAAAACATATTTTAGCAGAGCCTAGGCAGATCTGGACAGTTTGGAGGAGGTATAAAAGGGTCAAGAAACTCATTCTTTGACTTATCTTGGGTTTGGGACTTCAACCCTCTCCTTGGGGAAGGGTTCTCTCCTTAGGAGGAAACCCTAGAGTTTTCATCTCCATCCATCTTGACGATCCGTCCACCTCCAATGCAAAGAAACATCCTAAAGACGCTGACAATCTCCTCGATAAGCATTTTTTCTACTCCTCTCTTAGATTTGGGGTTGTAAGTATGCTCTATTTTGCGTCTTTGGGATGTTCTTCCTTTTTCATGGAGTTTATCTCCGAGTTTTGGAACGCAAGGAGTAATTATGATGTGCTATTGATGTATGAACTATGTATATGTCAATTTCCTTATTCTATGTGTACATTAATGGTTCTATATATGTTGTGCCTTGTATGAGTTTGATGAAATGTGTATGTGGTGAATGCATATGGATGTGAAGGTTTGGTCACTACGTAGAGAAGATGCTTTGGATTGTATGATCGGAAGGCCCTAATGGTAGAGGGTATCCCTTTAACCAAACTTTTCAGAGTCATGGCCTTAAAATGGGGGTCAAATCTCTACAAGGGATTATCTAATTAGAGCTTAATGGATTTTCACCAAGTTAGTGTTAAGAAGTGACTTGTGCAATCTAGAGATTGTATGACCGAGGGCCCCTAGTGACAAGGAGTATCCCTTTAACCAAATTTTCTATGCTACCTCTTCTACTTAGTAACATTAAAGTATAAATGGTGTAAATACTCCGGTGTAACCGTTGCAGGGTCACACCAGTAACTTGATTAAAATCCTACAAGAGTGTAAGCACGGAGGTAAGGAGTTGAACAATACATAGAGGCATTAACTAGTATCATAATGAAACCAAAATACTAGAATTTCCTCCCAGACCAATCTTCCCAACTCACTTGCATTCTCTCTAGACTTCTTGCTCTCCTACTCTCTCTCTCTATCACTTGCTCTCTTGCAGCCGTGACCAACTCAACCTTCAATTGTCTAGATAACTTGTTTTGTAAAATCAATTAGTGCTTGTGGATCGATATTTTTTTTTTATTACTTAACGACTATTCCATGCACTTGCGGGCACGACATCAGTACCTCCCTTGATGCACTCAAGGTCATAGAGACACTAGCACATTCAGCTCAGTAGCATCAAGAGAAAACTGATCGAGTTCCAAGATGACCAGCATGCTAGAGAGATGATGTGTAATATGGAGGCTGCAACATTTTTACCAACATCACAACAGCTTGTTTCCGCATGTGTTTTGGAACCATTGTTACTTGTGGTATCAGTGGTAATACTATTGATATGTGAGAATGGCAAGAGAAGGCATGCCAAGATGATAATGCACATGGTATGCATCGGTAACAACAACGAAGGTAAACTGTTGATGCCAATTAAAGTAGATTGAAACAAGTGATAATTTTATAGATTCAAACTCAAGTGTAGGAAGATCAGACAAAGAAATGCAGGATAGTAAAGATTGAATCATCAGAAATATTGCACATACCTTGTTCATTATTAGTGCAACCAATTAGGAGGAAATGTTATAATATTAATCCTTTGAAGAACTAGTACCAATTATTTATTGAATTATTCTGACACTCTCTCATATCAGAGAATAGAAGTCCGATATAATTCTAACTTAAAGGTAAATTTCACCAAATCTACCTCATATGTACTTGCTAAGTGGCTTTATACTTTATTTATTTTAATATATATGGAAGGTCACTTCTGCTATCTTTTTTCCTCAAGAAAGTAACAAGGAGAAATACAAGTGGGAAATTATTAAAAGTACAAAGACAATGTGCAAGTACTTGGAAATTCAACACAAAGTTATATTTAACAATGTTGTAGAAAACTAAGGAAAATTCGGCCGTTGAGCAAATTTCCTGAAAATGTACTTTATGAGAAAACCACCAGCAACTCATACATAACTAATTTTGGTTGGCTGATGGATCTTTTCAAACCATATTATCACTTTGAGGGAAAAATAAGTCACTAAATGACTTCAATTTTTCTTTTAAGGTAGTAAATTTGTAGACATTAAACTGAAAGTGGTATCAAATTTGTGGAAGCAAACAAGGAAATAAAGCTATTACCTCAAGCTTGAATTAAGATCAGCATCAAGTTCACCTCTCAAAGCATTCCATAATAGAAGTTTTCCATCTCCTTTTGCACCACTGGTGACAACTAGACCTGAACAGCTTATAGCAAATTAAAAGACAATATTGTTAACACTAATAAGCTACGGCTTCTAGAAAGAACTTCCTCCAGAAGTAGAAAGAGAAGACCAAAGAATGTTATCCATTTATGCAAAAAAATTGAAAATTACATTATCCACAGAAATAAAGTCCATAAACTTATTTTGAAGAAAGTCAACCACTTAGACTAGTGTCAGACAAACTCACCAATGTCTTCTATTCGGATTGATTAAGAGTCCAACTTGTTACTGGGAACAACCAAGTAAATTAACTGAATGCCAATGACATGATTCTTGAATTGCTCTAAGTTGGATCCACTAAATGCCTTAATTTGTACAAGTAGTTGGCCAATGGACACAAACTCTTCATCCTTACAAAATGATCTTTATTCAGTTGAGGAATAACAATATTACAACTATTTTGACATTTTCTCATCCTCCGAATTACTTGCAAGGATAGTGGCGTATTCCTTATTGGGAAATAGCTATAACATGGGGACCTTATATTGTGCAGCTAGTCACTTTTCAATTCAATTCAACAGCTAATTTCCATTCAGGGTGGTACCAGATCATTGGTCCTTGCTAAATCACATTCCTTTCTTTGCTTGTCACGCTCAAGGAAGGTCATGGACAAATGATGTCATGTTATACAACCAAATTATTCAATTCCATGCCTCAACACTCTTTTCTTCCCTCCAATTATGTACTAGCCTTAACAAGCAGTTTGAATCCACAATATCTGGCTCCTTTGCATTGACTCCAATCACAGATCAACTTCTTTTGATTGCGTCAAGTGTCCAACGAGAATGAAAGGACTAACAAGCTATTAAAATTATCAAAAACCAGGAAATAGGCATGGAGGAGACCTCAATAAGAAAATCATCTTCCTTCTCTTCTCCTTTGCCTTTCTCATTTCCTACGTCCTCTTCCTTCTCCCTTCTCTTCTTCCTCTTCACTTCTATTCCTCCCTCTCATCAAGTCAATGTTGGTCAATAGCTACTTGCAGCTTCACAAGAATGTTGGCATGCACCAAAACCATCTCATCAGTGCAAACCATCAAAATTCAAGATGAGAATTTAAATCTTTCTAACATATTATATCATTAAATAGAGGTTTATTAGAGAATATATACCACCTTAGCTTTCTAGATATAAAATATAATAAACTTGAATTTATTGAGCCTTCTTACAATCACTCAAATAATCATCGAATTTCACAAGAATTCTGGGACATGAGCAATTGGAATTAAGCTACAAATTCAATTAAGGACAAACTCTCTCATAATCAATGTTATGCTTTCCATTACTGTTGATTTATCGTCTTGTACATTGGCTAACTTAAAGGCTTTTAGTCCAATGAACAGGGACCTCAGTTTAGTGACTCAAAAACCCCAAGAGAAACAAGTAAAGGAGTTCACAAGAGATATGCTACTCTTAGAAGTAGACAATACTCAAGTAAGGTGTGCTCCTTGGGTCAGCCAAGGAAGTATAATTAACCTAATTTAAGGGATTAGTGATCCACTAGGTAGTCATAGACAACCAATTAGAACATTGTAACTAAATAATTATTAATTTTGTAAAATCTTAGTTGTGGATCCAAGGAAGTGGGCGTGATCCAAAATGGATAAAACTGACGGGCTTGTATTGCCAGGTTTTTGTCATCTGTTTTATTTTAACTCAAGGATAAGGAAAATAAACATTTAATGGGCTATCAAAATTTTGGCACCTTCATTAGAACTCTAGTGTTTTCTTGGTCTTTCTAAGTAATCCATAAGTCAACAATTGGTATAATCTATAAGACCATAACTGGTCATCAAGAGATTAATATAAAAGGCAGTATGTCATATGACATGGATTCAGATTTCAGAGCATGGATTGTAACAATTAAAAATGCAATTTGGAAAAGTACGGCATGAAAATATGAATTCCATACACGACTGCCAGCGATTGACTGTCATAGCAATGATTTTTTCCTTGTGCCCAACTGATGATCCATCACCATTCACTGACCCCAAGTTAAAGAGACAAGACCCAGTTGTACAGTCCCATACCTAATTTGCAATTAAAGTTTCAAAAAATTAAAATACATCTGTAATGGGTGGAAAATATATTCATACATCAACCATGGACAGTTAATTCACCTTCAACAAGTTGGAACTACATGAAACTATGCTAGCACCCCTTGCTGCAAATTCAACAGCTTGGATCTGTAAACAGCAATAACCCATGATGAATTAATTATATCTCTAGCGATCAAAATATCGCAAGACAACACCACCAATAATGATAATAATAATATATTTCTAGAGTCCCCACGGGAGTGATAGTTGGCTAGAATGTGACAGATTTACTACAATAGAGCAGTGATCAAATCCTGATGGACACATGCCCTCGGGGAAAAACTCCTCTCACCCCTAGCCACTTGGCGGTCGGCTATAAGCTGACCTGTTACCTCCTTTCACATAACTTGGGGATGAGCTGTGAGGGGTGCCTAAGGTAGGCGTAATCACCTTTTTGCTACAATAATATATTCCTAGAAGTTAGTATCACAAGTTGCCACTATCAGTTAAATGGAAATTAGAAGTATAATGAAGCTAGATGGCCAAAAACAACAGATGCATCTGATTTAACTAGCAATGTATATTCTTTAAATATAAACACTAGTAGGATTTGAACACTGAACTCCAATCCTCATATTTATCTTAATTTTGACTGTGACAAAATATGTTAATCTAGAATTCTGTACTCTTAACTTAGAAACACAAGGAATGGAATATTGCTTAAAGCAAACAGAATCACAGGGCACTAGCATGTGGTTATTGTGCTGCCAAGTCAAACTGCCTTGACAGTTGAACAAAAGGACCCTATCTACATTTATATAAAGAGTTTTCCTTTTTCCAATACTACATGAAACATTTGACAGAACCACATGGAATATTCCTTTTTCCTCAAAATTCCAATATTGAAGCTCCTACTCTTATATCTGGGCAAAGCCTTATCCCAAAACCTTAATCTGTTAAAAGGACCCTATCTGCATTTATATAATACAAAGAAAATCAAAATAATTCTAGCAAATAGAGTCACATAATACCCGACAATTGTGACCATTAAGTTGAGCTGCCTTGCCAGAAAGAAGATTATAGAGTAGTAATTCATTAGGAGCCTGTGACACAAATCAAGAAAAGCAAAGAATAAACAATTAATTTTGATACATGGAATGAAACTAATATAAACTAATAATAAACCAATATAACTAACAACTAAAGTATACAGGGTAGGACAAAATAACTATGAACTTAACACCGTTAACAAAGAACTTCCATTTACAAGCATCCCAAATGTATAAAATAAATATCACTAACCTGATTCGAACTACAAACCAATTGAGGCAGCCCATCTGGGTGAAATCTGACATTAAGAACCTTTTGAACTCCTTGCTAAAAAACAGTGAAAATTTTGTCAGATCCCAAATAACTAACCTCTTGACATCAAACAACAAAGTAACAAACTTAAAAAGACTCCAGAATAAATCTTAAATTTTAAGAGGTGGCGTCATGTAATATTTCAAGGGGAGATGCAGAAAATATGATAAATATAAGAAAATTTGAGGAAAGTCAAGTGGACTGGTGAGAGAGGAGATTGGACTGGTTGACACAGCCCTTCAGGGTGAAATCTGAAATCAAGAACCATTTAAGTTTTAAAGGTCATGCAAGAAACCGTATAAATATAAATTAAGTTCAAACACAGGGAAATAGTTGTTTGAAATTACTAGAGTAAAGAAACCAAACATTTTCATATTCATAACAAAAGCAACTAATCAACATAAGAATATTCCAGAACCAATGATGCATGAATTCCATCAATCAATGGGTAGTAACCAAGTTGGGCAGGGTTCTCTTCCACATACAAGGACCTTTTTCCTTGAGGCCCTAACAACATGGGACAAAAACATCATGCCTGACTCCTTATCCGTATCTAGCAATGTGGGGCAAAAGGGTTGTGACTGCCTCAGTAACAAACGGAATGCACCATAAACAAGAGACGACATAATTCTTCTTGCTCAAATCATAGCCCATCCTAGGGCTGCACCCGGCTCATCCTTTCAGACTTAACAATTCCTCACTGCAGTCCCTCCAAGCGCTAATACCATTATGGTGCAGGAGGATCATCCCTTTAAAAAAGGATGATGCATGTGGATCATACATCACAAATAACTAATGGGTGAGGCTAACTATGCAAATATTAGAACCTATCCTCTTTGGGGATTTGGCAATGTGGGACTAAAAAGTGGTGCCTTCTCCATCATCACACGGCTTTATCTAAATCTGCCAATAACAACACAGATCCGCATTCAAGCAATAATTGGCAGCAATAAATCCCAGATTTTTAGATGTGAGATCACAAAGGTTAGCTCCTATAGCAAAGTCAATGTTAAACAGTTAAAAGGGTATTAAGAAAAGCTCAACACACAGTTGAAAATTAAAATAGTTGCTCTTAGCAGCATTTGTTTATCTTTCTTAACGAGATAAAGCAGCTTTATCAGTTATTTGTGAAACCAATAACAACTATACAGTCTTACAAATGAAAGGGCTGGACCAGGCATTGGTGTTGACTTTAAAATACATAGAGTTGCTAACTTGAAGCAACAAAGAAATATTTATATTTTCAACTAATATCTAAATGGTAGAAATTCATCCAAAGTAGATTAATATGTTTTTCCCATGCCAATAGAGCATCTCCACACAGCTCAATCCATGTTGATGAATGTTTCACAAAACTTCCCTTGTTCTAATGGTTTACTACTAACCTCAAATATATTTTTTTCATAAAACTATAATAAAATCCTTCAAATGTCAAAATTGTATATGTAGTCAACTGAAAGGCCTTTTATTTGTCAAATGACTCCAATAAACAATATAGATATTAATTTAATTTCTTTTCGTACTCAACCTTTGGAACTTATCTAAGAATAGTTGAAGCTCCGCCTATGATGATCCAAGCTTAGTCAAAGATCACCAAGTGAGATTAAGTTCAGTGGGTGCGGATCATTTCTCATAGAAGGGACAGGACGGCCATGATCTCTAAAAAAGAGCCTAGTTGAAACTAGAAACGTGTTTTGATTGCATGAGATGAACCCAAAATAGTAACTCAGAATTCATGTACAACTCCACAAAAGTACAAGGGAGTTATTGAAATTCATTCATTGAAGTTGTTTCTCTACTACATGGTATAAGAAGCACATCCATTCAAAGTCATGCCAGGACATAACCAGTCTTGGCATAAATCCTGTTTGAGATTGTTAGACTTGAGGTACAACATAGAATGTAATGGATCCACCAAAGAGCAGCAACAGAGTGCATGTCTCAGCCCAGGAAAAGTGGAATATTAAGGAAGAACAAGAGAGAAGAGATAATGCAGAAAGGAGAATATGAGCAAAATGTAAGAAAAAAAGACAAGAAGGAGGGCCCCCACATAGGGAGTAGTAGGACAAGAGGAAAGAAGAATTGAAGAAGAGGATCGAGGATAAGGTTACAATCAAGTCAGCACCCTTCTGATCATTCAGCAGAACTAGTACCCAAAACAATATTTTAGACCATGATACAATCAAGTTTTTTTCAGAAACAAGCATAGCATATAGTCATATACAACAACCTCTGCTTATGTGTTCAATGACTTAAGCCTTGATTGAATAATGTAAAAACAGAGGGGAAAATCAAATTCAACAAGTAAAATAAACTACAAAAGATATTTTTTTCAGGTGTTTTCATTTGGAGAAAACACAGACAGCATTATGCAAAAAGGTTACTACTAAAGTTTTTTTCAAAAACATGCATAGCATATAGTCATATACAACAACCTTGATAAACATGCATAGCTTATGTATTCAATAATTTAAGCCTTGATAAATAGAATGGAAAAATAGGGGAAAATCAAATTTAATAAGTAGATAAACTACAAAAGATATATTTTCAAGTGTTTTCATTTGGAGAAAACACAGATAGCATTATACAAAAATTTACTACTCAAAACAAAAACTCTCTACCCAAACAGCTAGAAAACTAACCATGAATTAATTATACATTTGCCCATATATCAATTCAGTGAAAAATTTCACAAATAAGTTACAATTGAAATAAGTAACAGTTAATCAACCTCATTAGATCAACAATTTAGAAATTAGAGTCCAATATTAGCAAAAAAAAAAAAAAAAAAAAAGGATTCCTTTAATCAAGAAGTAACTTAAGAATTAACTAAGTTGATAAATTACATTTCCTGCTGTTCATAGACTGATAGAAGTAGTATTTCACTATTGCATAAATAAGCAAGGTAGCATTTTATGTATCACAAAACTTAATTAAACCAAGTTAGTTTCCAGCAATAATATCTTAGATGTTTTCTTGTGTATGAATTTGAAAAAAGAAAAAAAAAAAAAAAAAAAAAAAAAAAAAAAAACTAGTTAAAAGCAGGTAGACATTAATAGCTAGGTTTTCATTAATAGCAGGTAGACATTAATAGCTACTTTACAAAAATAAATTATTATGATACTGATATCAGCACAAGTACATAGTAATAGATTGTGCACACAGACACAAACATGAAGTCTTAAATACTCAAATGATTTTCTAGGGTGAATGACTTTCATCCACACTCAAATTTTCCCGAGGATAGCACGTGGTGTCGCTAGCACATCAAGGGAACCCCACAAAACAGTGGCACAAGATCCTGTTTCAGATTGTGGTGTTCCTATCATGACGACTTATAAGTTCTGAGGAACCAAGATCAACCCCTCCTAATTTATATATCAATTCATTAAGTCTCCTATCTTAAAGGCCTCCACATCACTATCAGCCTGCTCCATCCAATATAAAGGAGAGTCATACTATTGCTAATTCAAGCAACATGGAGCTTGTTTCACAGTTCCATGGCACCTAAGCATTTTGCAAATGGAGAAACCAACATACAGATGAGCAGTCATGACATGGCACATTGATTACTACCATACTGCTGTCCATCGGATAAAGAATCAGAATAATAAATGACCAAGAGAAATTGGGGCATTAGACTTATATAAGTTACAGGAAGAAATAAGAGAGAAAATAAATCAAAGACAGAAAACAAAGATGCGAGCAATTTTCAATATATTTCACAAATTAAATTATCATACTTGTGTGTTCAAATATGAATAAGTACCCTGCCAATAGGTTGCACAACAGCCACACTTGATGTATAAGCACTCCATATAGGAGCCCATGATGAATAGCTTCTACGAGTAAGCCATGCAGCAGGTCCTTCAAACTGTTTACCAAGAGATCTCCAACCTTTCCATCCACAAAGCAAATGCCATACATGTTTTTAAAAGAGGCACAACATCATTTTAAAATTAAGACTTTAGAAAATTTTAATAAATAATAGGATAAGCAACCAAAAGCTTAAAGATTAAATAATTTACACGAGCCATAGACTATAATCCAAAATAAATTCACTTTATAAGACTCCTTCTCAGCCATTTGACCCAATAAAGTACATATCACCAGTTTGTCTCACCAGTCTATCTTACGACTGGAAGGTAGAACACAACCGAACTAACAGGTTACTAGTGCTTTATGTACAAATAGCTAAGGAGGGAAACCCCTGTTAACCTACACACTGCATACTGGCAAACTTGTTTATAGTGTAGAGAAGTTATGGTCTAAATAAGCATGAAAACCTATTATATGGAAAGGAAACTAACAAGATTCTAGTCATTGCTGGCCACAGGTATAAACATAGTGAAGGCTGTAAGAAAATGATCAAGAGCCCTACCTTCAAGAAATGGAATCCATTTTTCTCGGTTTCTTCCTGGACTACCACCAAGACGAGGAGCATATCTCCAGCTAAAACCTTGTTCACGCCCCTGTAAACACACAAGAACATTTTGCCTTTGGAAAGAACTTCGTGAGAACGAAGAATATATATCCCCTTTCCAAATATTGGTTGTTCCTTCATCAAAACGTGAATTGGATAGTTGATCAATTTCAGATGCATCTGTAAGGACATGCGAAACCCAATCATGTATTAAGGATAACAATTGAACTAGCATAAACATTGTGATATATTGACAACAGTGAACAAAAATTCAAAATCATATTGAAATAACAAAACAAGAGAATTAATTACAAATGAGAGCATTCTATGATTGTTGATAACAATTTTGTTACCCTTGGTATCTTTCAAGATCAGCACGAACGCGACAGTAGTGAGAGTCATAGTATACTAGTGTCAACTATCATGGGGATAGACTTGCACTCTTACTTTTTTGCATTTCAAGTTGAGATTATCACACCATACTAGTGGCACTATCAACTTGGTCACCACTTTCCTCAGTTGATGTCTAGATGATGCCTCTTTTATCGTTGAGACAGGTTCCTAGTATTCAATATAACACTTGTGAATTATGTAAGCATTATTGTGTTCCCTTTTTCCTAGGTTGTGTTTACTTGGAGCACAGGGATCCAAAATGGAGGAGGGGGAGGGGAGGGAGAAATAATGCTTCCTTGGTACCAATGGATAGAGTAAAACTAACCAAAGAGGGATCACTAAGCCTCTCCTTTTTACTGAATTCAATTTGTCCTAAATTAGAAGGACTAGAGGAGGGGGGAAGGGAAGAGGTAAGAGATGTCGTAGCTCTTTCCTTGATGAACATTGTTGATCACCAATGTCAACCATTAATTGCAGTTATGAACATGATTTATCCCTACTCTTCCTCTTCTCCTCCCTTTCTTTCTCTTCAATCTAAAATTTGATGTATGGATGAGTGGGTAGGTGGGTGGCTGGCAACTGAGGAAGGATCCCTTAACCTTTGTTTTCTACAAAACTTGGTCCATCCAAAAAAAACGAATTAAAGGTGGAGAGGGAAGGGAGAGGGAAGAAAGCAGTAAAAACCATTATGCTATTTCTTCAACAAACATTGTTAGCTGCCATTATAGGCCAACAATAGTCGAACATCATTGCCAACAATCACCAGGCATCTCCATTTGCCAATCATCGTTGCCATTGCCACCTTCCCAACTTCTGATGGAAGGACTAAGGAGGTAAGAGAAGAGGGTGTGAACAGAATGTATCATTCCCACTCCTTACCTCGTTCAAGTGAATATGATTTTATCTTTTCTCTCCCCCCTCCTCCTCTTCTCCCTTTCCTTTCTATTCAATCTTGAGTCCTCCAAGTAACATAGCCCTAGTGTGGAGCTTGTCTCCCTTTGCCCTTGCTCAT
This sequence comes from Kaempferia parviflora, assembly GCA_037177295.1. NCBI lineage: Eukaryota > Viridiplantae > Streptophyta > Magnoliopsida > Zingiberales > Zingiberaceae > Kaempferia > Kaempferia parviflora. The sequence continues at coordinate 19,429 of JBAMIE010214623.1, forward strand.
GAGATGTTTTAGTCTGATTTCAGTTTCTACTAATCTGGTAATAGATATCTGGCTGTGTCTAACATTGAGTATTTTGATTCGTGGCATGTATTATTAGATTATAAAAAGTGCATTCTAGCATCCATCATAGTTGGATTATATTATTTTCTCCAACCAATACCACAAAATGGGCAAAGCATACTAGTCCCTCTTGAAAATGTTCGCATATGATTTACACCTACAGAAGATGAATATACAAACTATTTGTCATTATTTCAAGCATAAAGTGCAGTTCAGCCAACTGCAAAACAGTTCCTTGTGTAAGATGATAAACATGTTCTGTTGGGAAGCAATAAGCTCAAGCTGATAAGCCCACAGAAGGTAAGGAATATACCAGAGGATGCTTCACTGTAACACCAAGCAGGAGTCACAATGACAGGGTTCCGCTTCCTTTTTCGCCCACTCATCATTTCAGATAGTGCCGTAGGTTTTGACACGTGCATTATATGAACGTTCACCACGCCATGAGGAAGAGATGCATCTCCAGGAAAAATCTGGCCACAAGCATCACTTTTGCCTATGTCAGATGACGGAGTAGTAACATTTTCAGGCTTTTGTTTGACACAAAAAGAAGATTGAAACTCCTTTGAGTCAGTTGCTTGTTTTTGTTTCAACAGAACACTTGTTAGCTGGTTCTGCAAATCCGTTAAACTGAAAATATCAAAAAGGTTATTTAAGGAAAGAGCTACAATATGATTGGTTATTTAGTATAGCTGGTCACTTACAGTTCATATCGAAGAAAAGCTTCTTTATTCTTGTGCAGTACCATTTTTTCCTTCCTTATTGGATAGTTCAAAATTTTACCTGAAAAAGAAATTAAAGGTGAAGAGACATGTGTTATATGTGAATAATTCTGATAAATCATTTTCCACTACTACATAGCAGATTGCAAGAAATAAGTAATAAAGTATAACTTTTTAAGAGGGTTCAAGAATTTGACAATCTTAGGTTTAACACAGGTGTTAGTGAGTATCAAAGGTTGAGAGATATTTGATAAGTACTTGCATATAAACAGCAGAGATATAAATCAAATTTATCACACTATTAGTAGGATTAAATTGAGTAAATTTATTAGATAGCATTTTTGCAGATCTTTTATTTTCAGTAAAATACCAGTAAATCTAGAGCCTATTGTTTGAATGGATAAGTTGAAGGATGGATGGGTGAGGGGAAGGATGGGTTCATATATTCATTGGCTTGGTTGTTCAATTGGAAGGATGGATCGATATAAAAGGATAATTAAAAAGGATAAGCTGAAGGGATAAAGATTGTGATTTATAGTTTGTCTTTTGCCCGCACAAATTGCATGTGCAAAGGGATCGGTGAATGTGACCAATTAGTTAATTACTAAATTAATTATTCATTTTATAAACAATTAACCACATATTTGTTGTGAAATTCCCTGGTGCTTTACTTGTTGTAGATTCATTAGGAGTTCCCTCGTGGGTGTCGGGTGGGGTGGTGGTTAAGACATGGGGTGTTGCCACATTAGGTCATGGGTCAAAACTCAGCACGTCTGAACATGTCTTCCCCCATGCCTTGCTACTGCATTAATGGCTAGTAGCCACTCATGATTTACCTCCTCCATGTTGGCCCAAGGACGGGTTGGAGAGGGCGCTGGGGCGAGCGAATCACCCTTTTTGCTACATTAGGAGTTCCCTCATGCATTATCACAAATGTGCCAACATTGTCTTCATGAAACTAGCACCAATGTTCACTTTTGCAAAACCGGCATCCCACGACAGTGTCATTTGTAACCTATAGCAATGTCGTTTGTCACATGCATCATCGCATCCGCCACTCACAAGCATCAATGACGTTTGTCGCCCATGTACTATAGCATCAACATTTGCCTCCCACAACATCAAAGTCATCCGCTCACAAATGTTATTCGCCACCCACAAGACACAGTCCACATGAACCAACGTTGATAAGCATCATACCATCATGAATCAACTCCCGCTACACAACTCATAGCACCTCAATAGGGAAAGCAATACATGTAAGAAAAATACATTAATTAATCACCATGGTTAATATTCTACAAAGGAAAAAATAACATCTTATTTACATTGGTTAATTACAATTGTTCATTTCATGAATTGTTGGTTATAAATTGTTGTGTGAAAGTCATTATGCTGGAATGTGAGAGAAGAGATAATAATTTTACTATATTATTAAGAATCTGGTGTCAATACTAACTATTTTCTAATTAATTTGGTGAAGCCTCTGAAATTACAATAATAACCCTTTTATTTTTTCACATCGAAAAATTTTAAGATCTATTAGTAATTTTAATTAGGGATCTAGAGTTCGAGACTTAGCTGCGACGTATTATTGAGAGTTTTTCTCATTAATTAATCATGGATCTAGAGTTCGAGACTCAGCTGCGGCGTATT
>JBAMIE010214624.1:0-10063 GCA_037177295.1 Kaempferia parviflora
TCAAAACCGAGACTCAAACTTGACTCAACTCAAGTTTAGTCAACAGGGTCAACTTGACCCGAGGACAATTACACCAACATTAACCTCTGTGCTTCTTTCAGATTTTGTGGTGGAGCCATGTTTCTAACCGCCTGGACTTTACTCGGATTCGCCTCAATGCCACGGTCGATCACCATATAGCCAAGGAATTTGCCACTTGTAGCTCCAAGGAGGCACTTCAAGGGATTGAGTTTCAGCCCGTACTGACGAAGCGTCAGGTAGGTTTCTTCAACATCTGCACAAAGGTCAGTTGAATTAACATATTTAATTAGGATATCGTCAACATAAACCTCCATATTTCGTCCGATCTGCTTCTTGAATATTTTGTTCATTAGACGTTAATAAGTTGTGCCAGCATTCTTAAGTTCAAACGGCATGACGTTGTAGCAATAGGTCCCCTCTGAAGTGATAAAACTGACTTTTTCTTGATCCGCTCGGGACAATAAGACTTGCTGATATCCCTAAAAAGCGTCCAACATGCATTTTAGCTCACATCCTGCCGTACAGTCCACCAGCTGGTCGATTCGAGGAAGCGGATAATAATCCTTAGGGCAAGCCTTGTTCAAGTCCCGAAAATCAATGCAAACTAACCATTTACCATTCGGCTTCTTGACAAGGACAACATTTGCCAGCCAGGACGGGAATTGCACTTCCCTGATGTAGCCGGCTTCCATCAACTGATCTATTTCCTCTTTGATGACCTTATTCTGTTCAGCCGAGAAATCTCTTTTCTTTTGTTTGACCGGACGAGCATCTGGGAAAACGTGTAACTCGTGCACCATAACAGAGGAGGGTACTCCCCTGACTTCTTTCGGTGACCATGCAAAAACATCTTTGTTACGTGAAAGGCAAGCTATCAGCTCGGCCTTCCGGCTTGTCTCAAGATCAGCCGCTATCTGGGTAATAGCTTCCGGCCGGTCGGCGTCGATTTGAACATCTTCACGCTCCTCATAAACGAGCGTGGGCGACCGTTCTTGAATGGTATTGATTTCCAAACGAGCATTCTTCCGGGCCGCCCGTTCTTTAGTCTTGACCATATCAATGTAACATCTTCGGGTGGTCAGCTGATCACCTTTGACTATCCCCACCCGGTCACCTACCAGGAACTTGAGCCTTTGATGAAAAGTGGAGGCGACCGTTCGAAACTCATTGACGGCTGGTCATCCCAATATGCAATTGTAGGCAGAAGGAGCGTCTACCACTATGAAATCAGATCGACGAGTGTGCATCAAAGGCTCTTCCCCCAAAGAAATAGCTAACTCGATATGTCCGGCCGGTTGGACCTCATTTCCTGTAAAGCCATAAAGAGGAGTGTTCATCGGGCGAAGCTGATGTTCTTCAATCTGTAGCTGGGTAAACACCTCTCAGAAAATGATGTCAGCCGAGCTGCCTCTATTAACGAACACTCGACGGATAACATAGTTAGCAATGACAGCTTGTATGACGAGCGCATCATCATGAGGTACTTCCACACCTTCCAAGTCAACCGTGCCAAAGTTGATTTCAGGTCCTTGCGCTTTTTCTTTGCTGCATCCGACCGCATGGATTTCTAGGCGGCGCACCCATGCCTTTCACGCCCGGTGAGAATCTCCATCAGTGGGTCCACCTGAGATAACACCAATAGTTCCTTTGGCAGCATTGCGCCGATTATCTTCTTGATCATTAGCCCGCTCATTCGACCGAGTGCGACGAGGACTTGGGGTACGTTCGGTTGATTTACCACGTCTGGGTTGCTCATTTCCCCGAGCTGGTACATAATCTCTCCGCCCTCGTCGGTACGTTCGGTTATTCCGATGTCGAGTCTTTCGCTCGGGCGAACGAGAACTCCTCTGCAATGTTGGGTTGACCGGGTGTCTATTAGTCCGCTGGAAATGAAAGAAATCTTGTGTGCTACGAGAGTATGATTTATGGTAACTGCAATACATGGGCGAGCTCTCGTCCGGCTGCCCTCTAGCCACCTCTTCAATCCGCAGAACATGACGAGATTTGGATCCAATCGGGCTATGATGCTTACTCTTAGGTCCCTTAGGTGGATCAGCATGTTTATTCTTGCATTCGGCCGTCCCGCCACTTTCAGGAACTTGTGCCTCCTTTCTTCTTGCAGCCTGAGCATCTTCCGCATTGATGTAACGGGTCGCTCAGCTCATTAAGTGATCATAACTCTTGGGCAGTCGCCGCATAATGGACCGAAAGAACTCACCTTCTGCCACACCTTGCGAAAATGCGCTAAGCAAAATCTCTGCTGTGACGGGCGAAATGTCTTTGGCGACTGCCTCGAATCTAGTGATGAATGCTTTGACTGACTCCACCATTATGCTTTGAGAGAGAACAAGGCCACTATAGTTTTATGTCGACGACGGAGATTAACATAATGGTGGAGGAAAACTTTTTAAAAATCATCGAAGGAGGAGATCGACCGGGCTGGGAGTCGGCCGAACCACCTTTGACTAGCTCCAGAAAGCGTTGTTTACACCGTCCGAATATTGGAAGAAATCGGCGGCGTTCTCAAACTTCGTGATGTGATCTTCAGGATCTGAATTGCCAGTATATTCCGCCACTCCTAGCGGTCGGTAATGATGAGGAATAGGGTCTTCTTGAATCGCCTGGACGAACGGCGATATTTTGGTTGCTCCTTCAGTGGTGGGAACTCTACCTTTTCTGGCATCTCGGGGAACAACCTCTATGCTAGACGAACCAGAAGAGTCGCTTACCGAATCACCCGGCCGAGGTGCATGAAGAGGTGCCTTATGACGAGGAGCAGGGGAAGTCGGCCGGTCCGGTCGATTTTGTAAACTGACCGGCAGAGCTGATACTTGAGCGGCTAAGCTGGCCAGAGGTGCAGTTGATTCTACCCTTCCGCCCACCGACTGAGCCCTAGGTTCCATTCGGGGCCCAGTCGTCGAGAGCACTGGATCATTGAGAATCACCCCAATGACATTTACTTGTTGTTGCTGTTGTTGTTGCTGTAATAGGCGTTGCGCCCGTGCGGCCACCAGAAGCTCTCAGTTTTCTTGAGAGAGGGTCACCGTGGTGAAACGTCTAAGCTCGTCCATCCTTCCGCTTCAGATGTAAAATAGTTCCCACAGATGACGCCAAAATGATCCTGTCTGAAATCGGGCGGATGGCACTGTGGAAGGCTGCGAGCTGACTGTCTGCTGAGGTGGCGTCCGCACGTTCGTCCGTATAAATATCCGTCCGTCCGTTCTCCTGCAAGCACTCTCACAAACTGAATAGAACATTCGTGACCGAACCAGGGAAGAGGTTCCATTGTTTGGTCCTCCGACGCTCAAGTTAGCTAGACTCCAAAGAGAAATGTAGTACAGTGGAAAGTATTGTGGCTTGCGTAATCTTACGTACCTACATCGGAAATCGAGAACCTCTATTTATATTTGGGTGTCAGTCATTAATCCCGAGGTGTACGAGGATGTGCTGTCACACTGGGATTGGTGACACTTGGCGTTCTGTAGCATCTGACAGCTGTACGATTGTCAGAGAGTATGCACGGATTCTACCCACGTATCTGACTGACAGGCTTTAAAGTTCCACGCCTCGCTGTTGTCGTCCGAACGGACGTGGGTGGCTTTATTTTCTACAGTCAACCAAACGGTTCAGTTGTCCGGTCGGTCTGATAAATGTGATTGTCCCTTATTACCACGTCATCAACAACCGTTTACATAAGCAAGGGTCCACAAGGCTGAACGGATCAAGCAGACTCTACTCAAGAAAGGTATTCTTCTTTTATGAACTTGCATTAATATTTGCTTGTTTGAGTAGTAGTTACTCAAATCGGTATGCTCAATGGAATACTGCAAGGCAGTAAGGATGGTAGGAGGAGTGCAAATGAATCGACTAGGGAATACATGAAAATATTGGTATTTAAGTAAAAATTTGAAAAATATGTGATATTCAAAATTTTCAAAACTCAAAAATATAAATAATTTTAACTCGAATTTGGTTTGAAATAAAATTCGAGCTCGAGTTCGATTCAAATTATTCAAACCTTGATTTGATTTAAATTTAAATTTGATTTGAATTATTCGGACAACATATTTAAATTAAAATTTTGTAAGAATAATCAGACTTTGGTTGGATTCAAATTTCGCTTGAAAAAATTATTTCATGTTAGGTTCAAATTTGATAAATTTGAATACAAATTAAATATTTTTTGAACATGTTCAAAAAATTTCATGAACATCTCAATTCATTTGCACCCCTAAAGAGTAGGCCAGGTGATGTTTTGAGCCAGTCTAATAGGCTACATCAGTTGAGGTAAATTATACATATGGTGCAAACTATAAGAGTCGGACAAAGTATTTTATATGGGATTTATTTCATTATGTTGTAATATTTATTCTCAATTTCCTAAAATATTGCTTTGAACCAAATATAAAAATACCTATTCATAACTATTGCATGAAATCGAATTAAGAAATATTATTATTTTACTGCTTTATTTCGTTTTTTAGGAATGCAATTTCATTCCTTCATTGCATATTATAAGTTAAAGATGACTACGCCTCCGTCAGGACCTTGGAGCATAAGGTATTTAACTCGGCTTCATTGCTTGTTACAATTCTTGAACCAATGTAATCAGCAAAGGAAAAAATCAGCTAAAATGAGTGCCATTTTGGTTGGTGTTGAGTATAAATCATCAGCACAAAAAAAAAAAAAATAAAAAATAAAAAACAATTATTACCCATTTCTTCTGGAAATTAAATGAGGTCTTTTTCATATTTTTATTTATTTTGAACTATTTCTTTACAGATGGAAATGGCTATTGCTGGATGCAGAATACAGTCCTGTTATTTGTTCACACAATCACAATCTTGTCCTATGACAATCTTCTCCTGTTGATGAACAGATAAATAGGAGCCCTGTCAGCAAGCACGACTTTTCCATCAGCCATTCGCGACATGTGCCACGCAGGGCCAAGAAACCATGACACCGCAGCCCCACCGAGCAATCCTCCCAGCTGAAACATGCAATATGGTTGTCTTATAGTCGAGAATGATCAATTCAGGCAGGATTAACGAGTGAGATACTGAAACATACATGACCCCAGTTGTCGATGCCACGAGAAAGAAAGCCAATAACCTGAGCAAATACATAAGAAAAGGAAAAGGATATGTAGTATAAATCAAAGGGAAAGAATATGTGCTAGGACCTAATCAAGTACCATATTTAAGGCAATGACATGGGCAACATGAAGCAAATCCTCCTTTGCACCCCCAACAAGGTTACTATGCCTCAAAACAAATACAGCATAGGAACCAACCTGTTCGTATTCATGGGCAAAATGAGTTAGCAGACAGTAGGTGTTCAGTCTGGCATAAACAATGGTTGTTCATGGAGTAACTAATCCACACATCGATATTTAGCGCTAGCTGCTAGCCTATAGTTGAACTTTTATTCCTGCAATATCATGTGAACCAAGAGTATCCATAGCAACTGTAGGTCTACTTAATCCATGATACAATGAGGTGAAAAGATACTAGTTTACACTTTGATTAAGTTTTAAACTAAGATTTAGTTAGATACTCCAGTTTTACTATGACTTACTTATGAATCTTCTATTCACAAGTCATTTACAAAGAGAATGGTAAGTACCTTGTATTTGGTCATTTATGTAGAATATAAAATTAAACATCAAAAATACTTACTAATCCAAATATAGCACCAGATGCACCAACAGAAGGTGATTGACTGAACCGGTAACTCATGACTGAACCTAGTTTCCTTGCCAAAAGGGGACTAAAATTAAAAAATTTGCCAAAAAGGGAGTAAACATAAAAAAAAACCAATGGGGGCCTCAAAGATTTTGCTATCAAAGAGTGTAAACGGATACTTACTTGCTATTGCTGAAGAGAAATATATGGCAAGAAATCGTCTAGAACCACTAATTTTCTCCATTGTAGGACCAACTGAGTTCAAAGAGTAACAATTAATCTGCACAACAATACTACTTAAGGACTTGTCCATGAACTATGACGAGGAAAAAAGTGTCATGGACAAACCATAAGATGTCCAATGTTGGCATGCAGAAGAGCTGATGTTGCAAACCTCCATAGTTGTCCTTTATCAATCAAGCTATTCACCTATAAACATAATATATTGAATTTTAGGTATGTATTCCTCGATGTCTTAAGATTCTCTCAAGGTTCCAACCTTAGCTCCCCACAAAAGCAGCTTCCCTTGTGTTGCAATTTGAGCTGCATAAACCCTAAAATGAAGATTTGAAACACTAAGTCAATCTCAGAAGATGTATCACTATATGGCATAGTAGATGAAAACAAATAACATCAAATAGACAATTACTCCTTTTAAATGCAAATCATGCACAAGGGGACATTTTTCTACTGCACACTAGGCAGTAAACAACAATGAAGTAATAAAGAGGGTATGCAAGTCCTTGTCTCAGTAAAAAGTCTACATTTGTCTTTACAAGAATGTACAACTTGACAATTGCAATCTCTTGTTGCAGAGATATATCTCATAAAGGTAAAGCTCGGACCTTGTCTGATGTTCTCATATGAGGCTTAGCTTTCACATAACTTTACCATTGCAACCCCTCGTTTTGCCTTGAATAGATCAACTTAAGTTGTTAGCAAAATGACACCAATTCTTTATCACTGTACATCTCAGATACTCTTCAAGTCTGATCAGAACTTCTCAATCCTTTTTTTTTTCTTCAAAATTTTCACATCTAATTAGATAACTTTCAAGAAAATCATTGTACACGCAAGTTCAGAAGAAAACAGGTAGTGCGGTGATTACAAAATAACATAGAACAGGCAAAAACAATCAGACAGCTCTTATCTGATGTAGGTCTAAAATGGAAAAGAACCACCCCTGGTATCAACAAATTGTATTAAAATGTATCTCATGTTTAACATCAAAATGAATAAAACTAAATGCAAGGCATCAAGCTTATACAATGCTAGGGTTGACTAAGGAATGTGCTCCATCAAAAACCATTGAATTCTGATTGGACGTTCATTTATCTATGCAATTAGTCAGATCATGAATTGAGACGCTCGAAACAGATGCACTAAATAGAAATCGATAAGGAACTCACAGCACGTTAACGGCCAGAAGGACATTGGTCAGCATTCTTCCATTAACGGGCTTCCCTCCAGAATTCCTCATCTGTATTCTTCCTTCGTTCACATATCCCCTCCCAAATTCCTTTCCGGTAAAGAAAGAGAAGCAGGATGAGCACGAAGCCGAGAAAGAATCAGAGAGTTTCTCAAGAAAGGAAAAACACTTTGAGGAATATCTTTTCCTACGCCCAAAACCCCTTTTTTGGTCCAGACTATGGCCATCCTAGCGGCATAAAAGGCAGAAACAGAGATCAGTTAGGAATTCTATTCTTGCATAGAGAAAGGTGGCCGATAATGGTCAGAAGCATAAGGAGATAGTACCGACGACGATGCGGGAGGATGAAAGACGATGTGGAGATTGGCGTAGCAGAGATCGCGGCAGTGCTTGCCCAAACGAAGAGAAGAGGCGACGACGAGGAGATGCGCTGGGGATGTGCTCCCGGAAGAATTGGAAGCTGGGAACCAGTGATGAGAAGAGTACGCCGCCATAAAACGAAGATCGGAACCCAGCGCAACGCCGGCGAGTGGACGACGGACAAGAAAAGAAGAACACAGAGGTGCTCGAGATTAGGTTAGCTTCGGTCGCAAGAAATTGCGAGGAAAAATTTCATTTGAACCCCTCATACTTTGGCATGTCAACCGGCAGGGCAGGGCCGGGCCGGGCCGGGTTCGGCTTGCAGACCGAGGTTTAGGCCGAACCCAACGTCTCGAATCGGCCGGTTGAGCTCAAGAAACGACCTTCCACGAATAATTAATCTCTCTAGTACATTTGAAAATTTATTGTATATAATGTCATAATTAATTATTACTTTTAGGTATTTTATTCCCTTTAAACGAAGATTTTATGGGTGTCGAAGCAAATGAATCCATTGGATGAACACATTATTGAATATATTTAATTACATATCAATATACAATCGGATAAACAATTGATCATAACGAGTTGAACCTTCCCACTTTTGAATCCATGTAGTTACGTTGTTTCAGAGAAAGAATGAGAAGAAGAGGAAACAGAGAGACACGAGAAAGAAAGCTGGAAGAACAGTGACATCGTTACTCGTATTGTTGTCGTTCTCATCCCCTCTTCGATAAGGGAAATTTCCGGCTCGCGATGGCTGCACTCCGAAGGGCCACAGGGTGAAGAAGGTGTTCCAGTTCCATCTTCCCCCGGGATGTGAGCTGGCACCTCTGTTTGTGCTAGCAGCGGTTGGGTTGTTCTCTTGCTGCCGGCCGCCGGGAAGCTGAAACCGACACACCGGGCAGGAGTTGTGTAGATTAAGCCACGGCACGATGCAGTCAGAGTGGTAGACGTGCTTGCAGGGCATTAGCTTTGCCTCCTCGCCGAGGGAGAATTCTTCCTTGCAGACGGGGCATTGGGAGCCGTCGGTGAGGTGGGCGTCGGTGATGTTAACCGTCGGAAGGGCACTGATGGCGGTGGATGGCGCCGGCGGTGGCCCTGGGCGGTCGTTCTGGGTGAGATCCTCAATCAACTCGTTCAAATTAGGCCCAGTGTAGAAATCCTCCGGTTGCACAATTGGTACCGTAGTAGGTGGTTGTCGGCGTGGATTAGGATCGACTGGCCTCGGAAGGGAGACCTGGTACGGGGGACGATGGCCACCGCGGGCAGTGGGGTTATCAGAATTGAGGCGAGGGAGGCGGTCAAGGTCAGAGTAACCCCGTCGATTGGGCGGGGGAAGAGGGGGTGGTGGTGGAAGTGGTGGGGCTGCTGAGGAGGGAAGGGGTGTACGGGGGTGAACTCGATGACTAGACGAGGGCGGGGGAGGTCGATCTCATGGAGGAAGCGGCCGTAGCACCGGGGGCAAAGGATGTCAGAGGAAGGAGAGCAGATGAGGCGGACGGCGCGGTGGCACTGGTAGCACCAAAAGAGGCGGCAAGTACGAGGGGCAGCGGAGGGATGGCGCAGAGACATGGAACTGGGGCGGTTGATCACCGGCTTCTTGTTAAGAAGAAGAAGAAGAAGAAGAGGCGGCGGTAGTGTAGGAAGGATCGTAGGGGGAGGAGGAGTAGGAGGAAGAAAAAGGTGGATTTTATGGGATGGAGAGTTGAGAGGAGCAGGAAGAGATGGGAAAGTATCGCTTAAGGAAGTGGCACGAAGCGATTCTGTTGGAGGCCGTTGCTTGTCAGCCGCCAGCAGCCGGAAGCAGTTATTTCGAAGAAAAGTAAACCATTAATTATTATAAAAAATAAATTAATAAATTAAGAGATATTTTTTAAAATTAATCCTGACTATTTACTTTTTTTTTTTTAATACTAAGAAGACCCTTGGTTAAAACTAAAATATTACTTTTACCTTTTTATATTGTCACTAAATGATTCATTTGTTAAGGATACTTTTACAACAAAATAACAAAAAAAAAAATTACCTTTCTAGCGTCAACAAAATTTTAGGAACATTTTGATATTTACGTTCATGGATACTAAAATGTTTACGAATATACCCTAGCATATATAATGGTATTTCTACCTTTAATGATGATCATCATACCTTTTGCTAATTCTTCAAACTTTGTTCTTAACGCTTGATTATCTAATTATAGCTTGCTTATTTAAGAATTTTTCATATTTTATATGTATGAATACGTTGGGAATACAATCAAAGTTCTATATTATAAATATATAGAAAAATTATAAATTTTAAAGATAAAAAATATTCATTGGTACGAAACCTTTTGGGTAGAATTTAGAAATAAATCTATAAAAAAAAACTTAGGTCTAAAATAGATAATACCATAGTCCTGTGGAGATATATAAATTTTTTAATATGAAATTTTAGATTTTTTTTTTACTTCCTTAATATATATATATACTAGCGATCGCGCACACGCATTGCGTGTGTATTATATTACACATAAATACATGTAAATTTTATAACCATATAGTTTGAAATTATATTATAACAGCTA
>JBAMIE010214660.1:0-10061 GCA_037177295.1 Kaempferia parviflora
CCATCTCAGCCGGTTTTTTTGACGTTACTTGGGTGGGCCTATCTTATTCACCATATCAGTCTATCACGAAGAACAAGTCAATTCCTACATCAATTCATTAGGTTGTAGTAGCGCTTTCTCTATTATTACGACAAGTGAAGGCAATGATAGTAGTGATAACAATTTATTACGACAAGTGAAGGCACTGATAGTAGTGATAGAATTGTTATCGACCAATTTGAAACAGAACAAAACTCGTTTCATGATTAATCACTTGGAAGAAGATCATGCTTGGCATATGAAATGCGTTTTGATCTTCTTCCAAAAGAGGCTCTGTTAAAACATCAAGAAGAGGAAAGCCATGCAATACACACACATAAAAAAAGAAAAAAAAAGAAAGGAAGGAAGGAAAAAAGAGAGTTTTAACAACATAATGAAAAGTTTTATTTATGGAGAATTCAAGGAGATATTTTTGCTCATCATGTTCTTTGCACAGTTGCAATGATCGAACTGAAAGCATAGAAATTAAATAGTGACAGTTCAATTTCCATCGATTTTGTTATCCCCTCATTCAATTGCAGTATATTGTTACCTCCGACTTCATCGCCGACCGAGCGATAGCCTGGCTTCGTCGGAGACGGGGGCGGACGTCCCAGCTACCGCTGGCCGCAGAGGGCTGTTCGGCGTGGAGCGCACCGCGCGGGGGGAGTCAAGGCTTCGACGGAGGAGTTGCCGCATGGCGGCGATGAGGTGCTCCGCCGTGTCAATGGGCGGCGGCGCCGCGGTGCGGAAGCTCTGGCAGAAGGCCCTGTGGCGTCTCAGCGCTTCTGCTGTGGAGGTCCGGCGCCCTGATCGGCGGATCTCGTCCATGACGGCCTCACCGCACAGGCCGCACACCCACCGGCCGTCGAACTGCTCGCGGACCCGAGCGGCATACGCCGGCGTGCACTCCTCCGTCAGGCCGCAACAGGCGCATGCGGTCCACACAATCTCCGGCTTCGAGTCCCCTGAAGCTATCGCCACCGACTCGCCGCTCTGCACTTTCGTTGACATCGCCGAAAACCTAATGCCCTAAATCCAGAAAAAGAACGACCTTTGGCCGCCGATTAATTCCTAATCACTATATTCCCGGCGACAACCCAAAAGCAACCGATCGCAGGAAACAAAAAATGCAACTTTGCGCAATGGAGACCAGAGGTATTCCGGCGATGAATCTATCGCTCCTTCTCCCAGGCGACAGAGGCGTCTTGCACTTCCTTCTCCTCCACGATGAGGACGACGACAAACTGTAATGCCACCGTCTTCTCCGCCGCGCCGGCAAGAGACATCTCACGACTGGGGCCGTCCTATCGTATCGAACTCCGGCGATGGCCGAGTAAAGCGTCGTCGTGTCTCGATTGCCTTCTTTCTTCAACTTTGTTCTTCAAATTTGAAGACGGAGAGGCGAAGTCTTATCATCGGAGGATGACTGTGGGACCCACCGCAAGGCCCGACGGGGACCACCTGGACAGGTCGACGTGTGGAGCACGTCATCCTGCTGAACGGGACCCTGTCCAAAACGACAAAGTGCAATGTCGAGCCAGCTGTCGTCCGATCACACGTGGCGAGGATCTAATTTCCGTTACTGAATAAAATTTACTATAATTTATTGGTACGTAAAGAACTTCATGGAGTAAATAACTCCGACAGGTTGAAAACTACCGATCAACCAAATTGATGGATACGATACACATTTTGATTTTCCATTTTTCTAATATTTCAGAATCGACAAACGGATCCAACAGATATAATAATAATTACAAAAGGACAAATTATACCAACACAATGTTTGATCAATCATTTTGCCCAATCATTTTGCCTTCCACGTGAGTCACGTTCTTCAACTTTGGATTATTAGATATATCATTGGTGATATCTATCTATCATGCGGCGTCAGAGAAACATAAACGTTAACACCTATTAAAAATGAATTGTCTTTTACTTCAGATCCCAATTTTTTTCTTCTTTGTTCTTTTTTAAGTTGGGAAGAAAGTGTTGTTGGCTTGGAAGAACAAGAGACACTCATTAGGTGAGGTTGCGAGATGGTAGATGGTCTAAGAGTGCGGTCTAGACTTGATTGATAAAAGCTAAGTGTATAGCAAACAAGTGACTATAAATAACACACATCTCCAAATAAAAATTTCTCTTGATTTGTTTGTAGCCCTCGACTCATTTAATGATATGAAAGTGCAGAAAATAGGATAAATTTGAAACATAACTTATGCATGATTAGAGACTGACTTTCAAAATGTTCATTCGTCTTGTTTATTCCTTCCCGTGCTTTTATCATGACACCGCACCTGTGGAGGCGATGATGCCACATGAAGCATGCATACATTGTCCCGAACAAATGGCCAAAGTGCCATGCGGTGCCATGTGCCAGGTTTGTCTACAAACCTGGCTTCCAAAAAACACTGAGAGTGACTTCTATGGAAGATTTCAGTGGAACAGTAGTACTTAACGATTGGACACGTGCATGCCTGCACACTAAATAAGTCTATCAACCAAAGCAACGTGACTGAGGCTCTCGCCTCTCTCATCCAGACCTACACCCTTCGATCATTAAAAGTCGCTCGGAAGGATGTGGGCAAATAATGGTGGATCTCGGTACTTGAGCAATTATTGGGTACCTGACCTATTAATAGTCTATGAAATAGTGTCGATGCAACTAGTAAAGCATGTGACTTCATCGAAACATTTTGATACTTTATAGACGAAATATTACAACTAGAACTTTGACATCATTTTGACATGTCTCGGTAAAAGTGATGCAGGTGGTGCGTGCAAGTATGTAGGAGCATGAGAAACTAGATAAGCCAGATTTGGTGTACCCTTAAGTTACCATGATGGAGAGAATGCAAATCGTATTGCTCTTGATCGATGTAGCAGTAGGTGGGGCTCGATAAAGATGAGGGAGAAATCCGTTCGACGTGGATGCTTGTGTACCTACGAAGGAAGCAAGTTGATCAGAGCAAGAAAAAAATTATCAAATCACAATACTGATTTTTTATTTTTTGGATTTATGATAATATGCTTCTATCATCATTTTCTAACCAAACATGCTAATCTCGCTTGGTCCACTCGACTAGTTCATCTAATCTAGTCTAACATGCTCAATTCCCCAAGTCCACCTAACATGCTCATCCGATTAACACACCCAATGGTTAGCCTCCCTGCCATTCCAGTTCACTCATTGTGTTTATCTCTGTTTGGTTTTGAGAATGATTAACTTGATTATTATTATAGAGGTGGAATGAAAGCTTTGAACATCTTAAATTATGGAATAGGGTGGGTCATTCTGCCTTAAGTCATCTATCCGAGCATTAGAACAAAATCATATAGAAAATGAGCATTCCCATTCCATTCCACTCCGCCCTACCAACACACCATAACTAATGAAAATAGGTGTTGTAACAAACAGATTAAACTGCATGTATCACCTTTTAATCAAGAAGATAATAATACTATAACATGAGGCATAATATTGACACTTGGTGTTTCTATGAACAGATGTAGCTTGCAAAGGAATATGTACCTTTTTCCAAAAGCTCTAATCATGCTATGATTATCAAACTCTCACTTGCTTGATTTCTCTTAAGATCATTCATTTATCAAACTGCCTCTCGCTGGATTTTTTTTCCCCCTCTGCTTCTCTTTGCTCTTGTTGCCTACGATTGAGTACATAACCGTGATCAATTTTATATTTGCAGCAACAGTTTGAATGTCAAACTGTATTTTAACTTATTAGCAAACACTTACACATAAGCTATATATTCTGTGCCAGCATTAACAGCAGACAACAATGCTGCAGGTAAACGTGATGGATTGTCATGTCCCACCAGAAGTGTCGATCTCTGAAAATCTCCATCAATCTAAATTGTCAAAAGGAAAATGAAAAAAAAAATTGTTAAATTCACTTTTCAATGATTACATTAAATGCGCTCCAGTGTTAAAAAGAACCTTATCCCATTTTGTCTTCGCGTTCAATCTAATGTCTTTCATTGAAGAATCTGTGGTTGGACCTGATGGCAGCACATTTGCAGCGGCAACTGATAGGGGTACACGGAAGTGGAAGACAATGTAACATGGTTTAGAAACAAATGCAACCAAAGTTTGCAACCACTGATTACATTACAAATATACCAACTTTTCCACTCTTTTTCAGGTGAAGTCTTGAACTTTTACCTGAATTTTGTGTGCTTAAAATTGGAATAGGAACACCAGCACCAGGTTGTATTCCACCTGAAACAAACTCAACACTCTGCCTCTTTTTCCTTTCCTGTTCCTTCCTTTCCATAGCACGCCTCATGTCATTCTCTGCCACACAATATAACAATATAAGCAACGTGCAAAGGCACCACTGCACATATTATATATGAAAATAAATTAATAGATAAAAGAGGTGATGAATCAAGATGAAAATAATAAAAACAGCGCAAAGTGACCAAACAATGAAGTAGATAAAAGCAAACTTGTTTATCGAGGCAAAGCCAATTATTTGTTTGGAAATCCAGCAAGATGAATCATACAGTATTTACTAGAAAATCATAGATACAACAACGAAGTATCCCGGCCTAAGAGAAAATACCAAGGTAGCAAAACATGTCACATCACATGGGTTACTATCCTGCCTAAGAGAAAAGTTCCTTCAGTGAGCACTAGTATTGAACTCCTTCACACAGAAATATCCCGCAACACATCTTCAAAATGGACACTTTAGAGTACAAAGATAAGGAATTACATTTTCGAAATGAACACTTCAAGAGTACAAAAAGATTATGAAGATGCATTATGATATTTTCAAACACCAATCACATTTTCTTATTACAAGTCTATCAGTGTGTGCATGTCATGTCTCTAATTGACATAACACCATGCCTATATCATCATGTCTTTCCAATCTTTAGATAAAACTCACCCTCTCTGGTTGCACATCAAAGAGAAAAACTGTAGATTACCTATTTCATCAACATAGTCACTTTTGTCATATCCATGAGGATCAAAGACTTCCTTACTGAAGCAAGTTCCAATCTCATCAATATCCTGATACCTCACAGCATGCTGCAAAAAGTCAGGATTTCTATAGTCCTTCCTACCGCGTAACTCTGCATTGAAACTTTTTCCAGCTCGCTTATATGCAAGGAACTTTTTAAATCTTTCCTGAGATTATAGCACAAAAACAAAAAGAGGCTCAAATATATAAGCACGCATATAATTATATAAAGGTTTTCTACAATAGTAAAAAACAGTTTGGTTTCTGAGACTGTTTCAAAATTTTTGCTCTTCATAAAAGAACTTGGAAATTAAAAAAAAAAAAATCTCAAACTTTTTGACATAATTATAAACATATAAAAAAATTTGTTTAAAAAGACAATTCTTGATTATTCCCAAAAAAACAAGAAAGAAATACTGTTAAAATTATCAAAAAACCAAAAGAAATCATGAAATGAAACTTTATATCAGTTTTTGTTTTCAGTTTCTATAAAATAGTTTACAGAAAATGGAAAAATTGATATCCTATTATCCCTCGTAATCTTTGTGAGGAAGTCAAAAAATTCTCACAGTTTTCAATTTCCTATTTACAATTTGATCAAACTTTTAGATTTTTGTTACTAACTATTTTCTAGAAACTAAGAAAGGAAACTTAGAAACTGAAAATTTTCCAAACACAACCTAAAATAGTTCCAATTCCGGTGACAAACACCTTAATGTTTCTACATTTGGAATGTGTATAATCTATCATCTTCGCCAAATGGTTTGATAGAATATCATTATTTTTTTACCTAGGCAGAATAAACGATAACTAAATCAAGCACACACACAAATAAAAAGGGACTTTCTTAGGTGGGAGGAAACCTGTAGCTCTTTAGAGCATTCAGCAGATGGAACTGGGGGAAGAAACCTACTTAAAGAATCATCCTTTTCCCCTTCCATTAAAGAAGTTAAAGCAGCCTCCACATGAGGCACTCCAATTACTGAAGGTTGCCCAGACAAATCAGATGGTTGGAGAGGATCTAATTCAGTTGTTGAAGTTCTTAAGGGAAGAGCTCCTGGTGTTCTACTATCTGCATGTTTCACAAAATTCAACAGATCAAAAACAATGAAGATCCCCTAACAGAATTTGCAGAAATACCTTACACAAATATGCAAAACTGTTTACAAAGCTTTATTAAATTTTGATACTATCTTCCCCAACCAAGTCCTAACTATCTAAGCTCAGCTATATAGCAAATTTCCGTCTCTCTCGAATTTTTTATGTCATAATCCTTCAATTCTAGTATCAGCACTCTCATTTTCAGCTCTAATATATTTCTAGACATTAAAGGCAAAGGAAATGTGCATACAAAATCTCTACCTTATGGTACTACTCAGTGTTTCCTCATCCATTGATCATTGGAGGGACCAATAAAAGAAGAAGTATATGATGAAAGAAATACATAGTCCCTAAGGATGATTCCACTTTGAATTGTATGGAATCAAGTTTTTTTTTTTTTTTTTTAATTTTTGAGTCCAACTTCTTTAAATTCACTTTGAATCAAATGAAAGGATAGGTTACAATAAGTCTTGTTAAAGAAGCTCCCTCTTGTTGTTCTTCTCACTAAACAATATTACAATTTTCTACTAGGAAATTTTAGATCACTGATCGAAGCATGAACCGCATGAGATCCCATGTTGTGGATAAGGATCTTGCTTGTGCTGCATCAGAGAACACTAAATTTAGCACCTTTTCATTGGCTAAGAAGTGATTCAGCAAATACATAATCTGTTGAGTACTCAATGACATTCTGTAGCCTCTGTTATTGCAGCAAAATTTAAAAAATGCAATGATGCATTGCAACCCCAACATTTGTAGGAGTGTCGTCCATGGATAAGGGCTGGACGACGAAATCTGCCAGCCTAAAAAATCTCATTTCTTAAATCAATTTATCGAACAACATCCAGAAGGGAAATTAAGCAATGTATACTTATTTGTAACATGAATACTAGGAGAAGCAATTGCTTTCAATATCATTGTTTGGTAATTTCTATATCTCCAAGATCCAATCAACAAAACCTTAATTTTATTATTATCATTGGTCAGATAATATAATAACTGATTAACAAAGTTTGTGATAACAGATAATTACATTGGTGCTTTAGAGATGGCTAAGTTAAATCTCATAAATTTTCAAGAATTAATTTGCTTGATCTTGAAAATATAAACTAAGACAATAAAATCTGTACAGGAGATCTAGGAAGACATGGATGCCTCCGTGAACTCATGTCACACGGCCATGACCTTGTGCAATGCTCCACCACAGCCTATGAAGAAATGCGTCATATTGTTCTCCTTTACTCTAAATAAATAAAAATACAAGTTGAAAACAAAAATTTGGAAAATATATGATTAGAAAAAAAAAAAAAAGTGAATTACCTATTTTTTCTTCAACATGGCCACTTTTGACATATTCATGAGGATCCAAAACATCTTTGCCAATCTGATCAAGATTTTGAAGACATTAAAAAATTTTCCAACCCCCTATATCCAAGATATTTGTTCTCTCTTTCCTGATATAAACGCAGAAGCAAAAAGATACTGAATGTTACAGGAAAAAGGTACCAAGAGTAACAGTAGGTTAAAGAATTCATTTTAGTACAGTTCCATTGCTTCATATGAGCATATTTAAGGAAAAATCTTTGTTTCTAATTATCAGGATAAATATATGACTATACTACCCAAACAAGATGCCAAAGTTCTACAGCAGTTATAAGACCTTGGTCATCTTCTTCATGTCAAGTATATACCTAATTGCATTAAATGATTTCATACACATATGCAAAGCAGTGAAGCAACGCACATGCATGTGTGGAATCTGTAAGTGGCCTCATAAACCCATCCTCACCACATATACCACTATATATGATTTTATCAAATATATCCCTATAGCCATGCAGGAGAAACATTAATCAAGAACGCGCTAAATTGTATAACATAGTGGCCAAATAACATGGAAAAGGAAGAATAACGATGACACTACTAGAAAGAAGTTGGAAAGATTAAAAGAAACAAAAATTGGAGCAAGAGTCCTAGGTAGGAGAAAAACCTGTGTATCCTTATGGCATTCAGCTGGCGGCTGAGAAGTAAAACTGCTCAACTGATGATTCTTTTCCCTTTCAGTGGAAGAAGCTTTCGCGGAACTTGCGACATCAATCTCCATTGTCCTTGTGATGGTCTCGGACTGTACCTCCACCACTGGCGGCACCTGGTCCTCATCCATCTCATCTTCGTCTTCGTCATCGTTGTACAAGGAGAGAAGGTCGATGCCTCTGGAGCCGGACGCCATCGACACCACCCGGAAGGTTCGATACGATTCTAACCTAATCTTCGAGTTGCGAGAGGAGCATCAAACTGAGAGATATCCTAGAATTTTGAGGTGGAAAAACCTAGAGCTGTGAGGAGGGATGACGGAATTTGGAAGCCTTCTCTTCGGCGAAACGCGGACGCTTCGCCGGCGTTCAACAAGGTCCAAGTTATCGAGAGTTCGGGAAGGGAAGAGTCACATTGCAGGCGACGAAGAAACCTCGAGATTAAGCAAAATGATATATTAAGAAATTGGAAACTTTTTAATTCACCCTTTAAATTTTCGCATTTCCAAAATGGCACCTAGGAATTTAAGGCCTTGTTATATATTATAATTTTTGCTTATATAGAAATGGAAATGAAGTAAAGAAAATGCATTTGATATAAAATACCATGAAAATGAAAATAATAAAACAAAGACTGCAATGAACAAACCATGTTCAGAGTAAAAAAGATTTTGAAATTGAAAAGTATTTTTTTAAAAAAAAAAAAAAAAGAGAAGAATTTGTTCACTAAAATTTTAACTTAACAATTATTACAAATTTATTTTTTAAAAAAATATAACATATTTGTAGCTAGGGAGAGTTGATTCATCATTAGAAGAGTTGACATCAATTTCAACCTCAACTAATGCTAAATGCTGAAATCAAACATAGTGAGTTTTGTAGTTGTAGAACTTGGAGAATTCAAGGATGAACAAGAATAGATTGTCTGAAAAAGTTTTCTGCATTGAGCTGTTGGATTCACTCAGAATCAATCCTGTTAATTCAAAGATGTAGATTCTACAATAACTTACCTAACAATTTCTGCAAGTAATTAAGTCGGAAACATCAGGACTCAATGAGAAAAAAATATATATCCTGGTTTTATCTTTGGTAACCTTTTACACACTCCACCTGAATGGTCAAATCCTTGATCCCAACATCCTGCAGAAGTTTGGAAGCAGTATTTGTGGCGGAAGCAGTGTCGGTTTCTGCCGAAACATGAAGATGGAGCGTTCCGACGATCTGTGTGTTTGTGAAATTCCATACGTGCATGTTCTGAATGCTCTGGACACCCTTAATTCTAGATATTTCATTGATAGCCAACCTCAAATCTTGCTCACGGCCTCGAGGAACTCTTTGCAGCAAGATTTCAGCAGAGTTCCGCAGCAACGGAAGCACAGAAGAAACAATCATAACCGATATGAATATAGAGCATGCTGGATCAGCTACGGTCCATCCTTTGTACTTAATCAGCAGGGTAGAGATCACAACACCAACACTCCCCATTGTGTCAGCTAGAACATGTAAGAAGATGCCCTCCATGTTGTGATCAATGTGGTGATGCTTATGCGAATCGTCGAGTAATTTTTCTCTAACAGATGATTCACTAGATTGCAGAGGCTGTGTGGCAACATTCCCACTGTGACTTCCTTCATGGGAATTTTTAAGCTTTCTAGAAACTTGATCAGAGCAGAGCTTGTTATGGTGACCATGTTGATGACTGTGACAGATCGGCGCGTGTCCAATACTATGGTTGTGATCAAGTTCATGACTGTGGTTGTGATCTTCATGCCCATGGCAATGACTTCCTTCATGGGAATTTCTAAGCTTTCTAGAAACTTGATCAGAGCAGAGCTTGTCATGGTGACCATGTTGATGACTGTGACAGATCGGCGCGTGTCCAATACTATGGTTGTGATCAAGTTCATGACTGTGGT
>JBAMIE010214670.1:0-10061 GCA_037177295.1 Kaempferia parviflora
TTTGCCGCGAGGCTATGGTTCTCTCTATTTTGGGCGATCGGATGAGTCCTTGGCTTGGGCGACCGGCCAGCCGCCCACTGTAGCTGGCCTCGATTGGTCCTCTCCATCTTCTCCCGCTGACACAAGTTAGGCCCCTAGGGCCCACCTTTTCTGCTGACGTAGACTGGACCTTCTGAGGCCACTGACCATCCTGGATCAACTATCCAATTACACAGCCGACACATTTTTCATAATCATAGTTCATTACAGATATATCAATAACAAATCATTTAAATTATATTACAGTCCATTCATTTTGGGTTAGACCTTCTATCCTTCTTATATAATTAATTGGCTAGAAAGGTTGAACCTTTTCCAACTAAACAATCATCAAAACTATTAATTCCTCTTCCCTTGATTTATAACCCATTTAATTTAAAAGAAAATATTTGCAAGATATCGTTATGCTGGGACTACAAAACTAGCCAATTAAAAAGACAACCATAGCATGTCATCAATCCAATAAACTATTTGACTATTGGAACAGGTGTACTATTTCACTAGTTCAATCCAATAAACTATTTGACTTTTGCATGAACTTTCGAACTGAAACACAGATAAATTTCAAACCTTTACAAATCTCTTCCTACTCCAAAATCTTTTCAATTGGAGCGGTTCGATCGTTTAAATCTCCTTTAAATACACCCTTCTCCTCCATCCAATCCAATTCACAGCTCAAACTGAAGAAGTCAACGTCCAGTTCAATGGCTTCTCCTCCTTCCTTCTTGTTCTTCTTATTGATCTCCGTCTCCTCTTTCTTTGTCTTTTCTTCTTCCTTAGCCGATGACAGCGCCGCCGCCGGTGCTGCCATTCCCTCGGGCACCATTTTGAGGAAGATCAAGCAGCAAATCCTCGCCACCCTGCCCCCTGACTGCCCTCCCAACTCAGCCGCCCCCTTCCTCGCTTCCCCCTCCGGAAAGTTCATCGCCTCCCTCGTCCGCCTCGGCACGGCCCCGGGCGCCGGCGGCCTCGGCAACGACTTCTGCTTCATCCAGGTCCATGACTCTGCCACCGGCGCCGCCGTGTGGGAGTCGTCCTGCCAGCCCGTGAGCAGCGCCAACGCCTGCTCCCTCGTGCTCTGCGACCTCGGCATCGCCGTCTTCGACGGCAGCCGCGACGCGTGGGATACCGGCGCCGACAACAGCAACAACTTCCCGGCAAGCCTCGAGCTCGTCGACCTCGGCGACATGCGCGTCATCGACAAGGACG
The DNA here is from genome assembly GCA_037177295.1 of Kaempferia parviflora. Taxonomy (NCBI): domain Eukaryota; kingdom Viridiplantae; phylum Streptophyta; class Magnoliopsida; order Zingiberales; family Zingiberaceae; genus Kaempferia; species Kaempferia parviflora. Next base: position 1,249 of record JBAMIE010214670.1, read on the forward strand.
GGGAGCTGGTCTGGAAAGCCAGCGACGAGCCGCGGGTTAACCAGCGCTGCGGCTTGCCCGGCTCGCCGGGGCTCTCCACCGGCGAGCCGCCCTTCGTCGGGCCAATCGGCGGCAGAAGCAATCCCCCCTTCGGCCAGCCACAGCCAATCGGCAACAATGTCATCAATAGCGGCAGCGACAGCAAGCTTCCAATCACACCGAATCCCAACCCCGATACGACAATTCCCTTGTCGCCGGAGCCGGCGCCGTTAGCCGGAGACGAGGGCCTTCCGCCTGCGAACGTCGGATTTGGGCAGGAGTTGAAGGGGTTGGGAATCGGTGCAGAGCATCAACAGCCGTTGGTGGACAACAGTCCGTACGACAGTGGGAGTTCAAGGAAGGAGGCATTGCTTGGTTTCCTCTTCATGGCTTTTGTCCTTCATTTGGCTCTTTGAACATTGATCTGCATGCATGACTTGACGTGGGTGTTGTGATATTGATGAGTAGGTTTGTGAATTGTGAAAGATCAATCGTGGTGGTGTGTTTGTGCAAGTAATTAACGTTATACTTGTTGTTTTTGGTGGTGTATTTCAATATAATATTGTGATTAATAGTATTTGATTACTTCCTTGTTAATGGAAATGTAATGTTATAGTTTTCGTTAGTGTATTTCAATCTCAAACGTAGCATGATCCTACGATTGATTTGGGATCAAGACCGTATTGATAGAATCGGATCGATTATGATTGGTAGAATCAGATATTGATTCCGTTAATTTGAATATGAATACTGAAAATGATTTTCTAAAGACACATTATTGATTCACCAAAATATCAAAAAATAAGCATCCAAAAGTGGTAATTTTGGATAAAGAAATAAAAAAAATTATGATAATCAAAACTATTGAATATCAAATAAATAAATATTTTAAATAGTCTTAAAACCATAATAAGAGAGGAAAATAATTTTAATACAATGACAACAATTATTCGGAGCTTCCAAAACAAGATTTTAAATGATATTCTTTAAATCTAAAACATGACGGTTACGGGTTACACCACGTAATAAATATAGATCTCTGAACGAGTTTCAATTTGATATATTGTACGTCTCATAGTTCAACCTGAGTTAGAAGTTATAATTTCTCAAAATGTAAAATCGTAAAATCATATAATTGTATCGATCTAGTATGATCCTAGCGATCCTGGTTCGATTTCACTATAAAATTCAATTTGAATCGATCTACTAAATCCGGATGGTAGGATCTGTATCAAGATTTTACAAATCATGATTTAAATGGTCTTATCTAGCATTAGAGAGAATCCTTAAAGCCTCCCTTTTAAGTGATCTTAGACTGTTTTTGTCCGAATCAGATTTACTATGAGATCCCAGGATCGCCCCTTTCTGTTGTTCTACGTCCATTTTGCCTGGGATCTTCTCCATCTTTATTATTATTTTCGTCGAGAAATATATATAATTTTGTCGACAGAAATAAATTTTTTATTAGTCGAAAAAGGAGTAATGCTTACAGATAGCAAGAGTTCCATAATTTCACTTCATTCCCACAATATTATTTTTCTCTTTATTAATACTTTTTTTTTTGGAAAAGGTATCTCTTTCTATTTACACGTGTCGGCTCAATGATGACCAGCCTCGCCTTCGTATTTTCCTTCTCCATTGAGTGCATAAAGCACACTTCCGCATTCCTATCCTTTCTTCTCCTCCTCCTCCTCCTCCTCCTCCTCTAATCTCCGCCGCCGGCCCGCCGTCGCCATTTCGTCGCCGTCTCTGATGTTTCCTTCGGCGGATGAGCTTCAGGTGGAGCTCACGCTCCTCGAGCTCGCCGATCTCATCCTCGAGCGCCGTCGGATTCCGCCGCCTGGCGACTACCTCGGCTCCCTCAGATGGAGAGGCGGGAAACCCAGATCGGTCTCTTCTCGTCGCCGCCGCCCTCTTCGGACGCCTCCCCAGCAAGACGGTAAGGAGGGAGATGCAGCCGCCGCCACTACTGCTGCTTCGAGTTCGAGTAGTCCCACAACGCCGCTCTCCTTCCAGGAAAGTGGCAGCGAGGAAGCCAGTGTCCGCCCGGATCCGGAGGCGGAGCACAGGAAGCGGCATCGAGAAGTGAGTTTGCCGCCTCCAAGCGGCGGCGAGGAGGGCTCCCTGCTCACCGAGCCGAGGGCGGAGCACGGCAAGCGGCGCTGGAAGGTAAGCTACTTCCTCTCCCTACTTCTTCCCCTTCTCCATCATTTCGTGAATCTTTAATCTCTATTAAAATTGAAAAAAATAGAAGTAAAATATACTGATTATTCTATGAAAATGATTCAGTTAATCGCGAGAGAGGATCGCAAATCCTTCTCCAACACCTCCTCATCGATCTTTTCCTACCAATCCCAACAGGTATGCTTCAAAATCGACTCCGTCTATATATTTTCCCAATATTTCTTCATTAGAAAATAGTTATGTTTCCAGCACGCAAAGCAGCAGCAGCAGCAGCAAGAGGTGATATCAGCTGACAACGGAACGATGGGCCCCACGGCGGTCGACCCCCGATGTCCAGCCGCTTTCCAGGCGCGGGTTCAGCCCACCTGCGGCGGCCACCGGGAGCAGCAATCTGTGGGCGCCGTCGCCGGCCTTCCGGATCTAAACGGGTGCGCAGCGGAGCAGCAGCAGCAGCAAGATCCGGTACGGTGGTGGAAACAGCGACAGCAGCAGCTGTTGGCGTACAGAGCCGCCACGTCACTGGCGAGGAAGAGGCGAGTCCAGATTCAAAGAGAGAAGAGGTTTTCCTTTATTTCTTGCCATTCCAACTCCAAGTAGGAACTCCTTATTTTTAATAAAAAATTAAATAGCTGATTTTCAAGATTTTAATGTTAAAAACTCTTATATTTCAAATAAACTCATAATTTGGTCGAATATGAAGAATTTGCTCTATGCCTGACTTCCATTTACAACCAAAAACACATCGGACAAAGTTTGAAGCTAGCAACAAAGATCAATCATTAAAGATATAAGATATACTATGTGGAAAATAACAGTGTCATGCAATGTCCAAATTCAGTTGATCTAAATAAATGTGGAAAAGGAAGACTTACTTTTAACTTGAAGGGCCTATAAGAATGGCAACACAAACACAAGAAAAAGAATTTCTATGTCATAACTCAAACTTAAATGTGTTAAGTGATCAGACTACACCAGAAGGAAGCCTTAGCACCAGTTGTCCGCCAACAAGACTGCAGGAGAAACGAATGATGAAATAAAATGCGCAGAAATAAAAATGTTCAATAGAAAGTAGAAACTCACACTAGAAGAAAAGAAAACACTAATTACCTTTTTACATAGTAATAACAGAAATCAGCAAGGATGAAAGTTTGAACAACTTCAGCAAGAAGCACCATTGATGGCCACAAACCATACCCCAGAGCTGTCAACAATCTTCCACGGGTATCGAGAACCTAGAAAACAATTTGTGGATTTGAGAATATGAAAATGAGACAAATGTTAAATTGATCATGACAATTGCCAACACTAGTGAATCAGATTATTTGCTATTTCAATTGTTTAGCTCATTTTGAAACCTTAACTATTGATTGTGGAGTTTTTTTTTTCTTCTTGCTTTTATCTTCCTAGCATCCAATTCCTTTTCACATTGCTCTGATAGATCCAACTGACACATTTTCTGTGAAATATTGTCTTTGGCACGACAAGAAATAGCATTCAAATACTTGCACTTTCCTTCTGTTTGAATAAGCTCCTGGTCTCTTCACCTTATGTTTTCATTGCGTAGCGGTCTCTTACTAAGTCATTATCTCATGTTTATAAAAGAGTTCTGTGTTCCTTCAATTTCCTGATTGTTTTTTTATTTCCTTCTGAAACCTAATGACTATGTCGAGTCTGCATGTGCTAAGAATGTTTCTCGAAGTAGAACTTTGCACCTAAGCAAGTCTTCAGAATTAGGTTTCATGCAAAAAAAAATAAAAATAAAAATAAAAAAATTCATAGTGGTCATTGCTAAATTATAATAGGCTGCATACTGCTAGACAGAGAGATACTTCTAATACAGTCTTTATATATATATATATTGAACAGGCAAAGCAACCTAAATTCTATTATTTTGAGAAGGAACCATAGGTTTGAACAAACATTTACACAACAATGTATTGCAAAATACCAAGAGTTGTTTGAATATGAATATATGACTTTATACCACACGCTTAAAAAGTGGAACCCAATAGGCTTCAAGATATTAGAACAACAAACAGTACAGAAAGATATTATGGGTGACATATTAGTAACACAAGTCCAAAATAACCAGACCTGAAGGACCCAATGAGCACAACTTAGGAATCTTGCAATACCAAGTGCGAAAACATAATGAGCCGTGAATGGTTCCACAATCTGAAAAGTATATATATGTTTGAGATTTTGTTTCTGAATATGCAAAGATATGATGATTTAGGTTTTACCTTTGTGTTCTGCATCAGTTGTAATTGGGGCAACACTGAAATAGCTTCCAAGTAAACACAAAAGGCCCAACAAATTCGATTAAAGATATTATGTGAAGTTGAAGGATGAACTGCAAGGGCTAGCAAAGCACAAGGCACAATCTACAATTATAGAAATAAAAGAAATTTTCATCAGATCTTCTAAAAACAATCATGTAAATAAAAGAAATGTTTATTAGATCTAGTAAAAACACGCAAGCTATTAATGATCAAAAGAGACAAATTTCGAGATCATTGAAGAGAAGGAAAAACTTGGAACTTAAAAGCAATGAAACGTAGTTGATGTTTAATCAAAATTTATGTAAACCAGCATAGTAAAGCTATATTTACCCAATCCCCATGCATTAAATCAACAGACCTTACAATAAAGGATTGGGTTTAATAAATTTAATATTGACGTTGACTAAGCATGCCAACTAAAAAACTTGTAGATATAGCATGATCAACAAAGCAAACATATGCTAGAGCCAAGAGAGGCTAAACAGTTAACTCGATTTGCATCAAATTCATGTTTGGGCTTCATTAGTTCTTTTTTAAACTAAAGGAGAGACTAACTGATATAAAGTACAGGTTAGATCTTGCAATCAACAGTTCAGAAAACACTATTTTTTCCCTTCCTCTGATGTTTAGAGAAGACAATGCTTACTAGTGTCAATAGTTATTTCCTTTGGGTGAACCATAATCACATTATAGTGCTTACTAATGCCAATACGATAAAATTGATACATTTCATAATTGGTAAAGAAAGAGACAATGTAGTAGAATAAAGCTAACTAGAGTGTAGATAATGTTTCATCGAACTAAGATTTCCATAATCTCGAGAGATGTCTCACCACATAAGATATAGCAAAGTTATCCTTATCCTCCATGTAACTTGTCCCCAACCTAGTCCGAATCATGTAAATAACCCAAAGAGTAGTAGCAAGTGTAGCAGTATCTAGCACAGTGTGTATATCATATTCCATCACTAAGCTGCAATATAATCTAGCAGCTAAAAATAAGGCTGTTAAGTCCTGAGATTTCAGTGAAAGTCCTGAAAATTAAGAAAGAACGGAATCAATAAAAATCCATAAATCTACATGCATAAAAAAATCGTATTGGAAAACAGAAAAACAAAAAAATCATCAAACAAAGGTGGATGTGTTCAACTATCTGAAGATGCACTTCCATAAAGACTATAAGATTAGAAGCATTGTTTTCCCCCATTCAAGTCCAAATTGGCAATCTAAGTGATAGAATTTATGATTCACGAGGAAAAATTGAACGAAGAACCAAAAGATGAGCCCTAACTAATGAATACAACTTTTTTTTTTTCTAGGAAAGAAAATAAAAATTAGTAATTAAAGTTGGAATGAGAAAAAAAAGTATCTCCAGTCAGTGTTTAAGGCATTTTTTTTAGTACTACATGAACAAGAAATCAAGCAGACAGTTGCACGATTTATCGAGAAGGAGAAAAAACAACAACATAGAAGGAGGAAAGAGGACGGGCACCGGCGCAAGTCCTCTCTTTGGTGAGCTTGTAGATCAGGACGGAGATCCCTAGGGCGTGGACGGCCTCAGCTGCGATGAACAGGTTGTCGTGGTCGTGGACGATGAAGCGGAGGAAGACGAGGGCGGTCATGCCTGCCACCACACAGAGGAACGCTTTCACCTTAGGAGGCTGCCGCTTCACCCACGTCGCCACCTCGTGGATCGGCCGCTTCGTGCCCCTCATTGCAACGCCTTCCCTAGCTCCGAGTCTCCGATCCGATCTCCTCGCGCTCGAATCCCAGAAGAAAAGAGGGCGAAAAAAGTCCCCTCTTTTTTAACAGAAACAAAAAACATAAAAGCAATGCTCATCAAGGTAGTTAATATAGGGAGCGAAAAGTTACAATCCCATTCAATATACCCGACCAAAACATGCGGGCCCTATGATTGGTAGCACGTAGAAACGCGGGTAACCTCTTGAGTGTGTATGTTGGAGTCAATTTTGTTGGCCAACTTTTGGTGGAAGCTGTGGAACTGAACCCTTCGGGTTAGATATTGTAGTTGATGGTCTGCTTTGCTTCGAGGGTTCTTAGAATTTTCATTTATATTTTTAAAATGTTTTGGTTCTCATTTATATCTCTCTTTTACATTTCTATTTATATCCTTACCGTTAAATATCCGTAAATATCAAATAGAAATAACATCTAATATGCACGTGCCCTCAAAACCCTTAAATTCCCGTTTTTCTTTAAATTGACATTAGCTCTCCCCTTCCCCTTCGTTCGAAAGCCAGTTGTGATCTCCAATATCAGCCGACGAATGAAACCCTAGCTCTCCAAATTCTCCTTCCCCTTCGTTCCAACTCCACTCACGATCTCCAATATTGTGATCTCCACTCTCAGATATCGGCTGGCGAATCAGTGTAAAGAAGCCCTCGCTCTCTAATTTCTCCTTCCCCTTTATTCCAACTCCAGTCATGGCCGCCAGTTTCTCTTCAATATCGGCCGACGAATTGGCGTAAAGAAGCCACAGCTCTCCAATTTCCCCTTCCCTTTTGATCCAACTCCACTCATGGTTGTAAGCGTCACATTGTATTTCTCCAAATTTTTTTGATAAAATTTGAGTTTGTTTTTAAATTAAGAACAATGTGGCTATACTAATCCCCATCAGATTATGTTAATGATCTCTAAAGTTGAATATATAATTTTTATATCGATGGAAACAGGCCGGGTAATCTAGCTTGAGTTTGGTGGTAAAAAATGGTGAGTAGTTTGATTTAATTTCAGTTTCTAAGTCTAATTTTGCAATCTATGTTATATAATTATGATTAATGTTTTCAATGGTTTATTGTAATATAGCGAAAGACATATGTTATTTTTATTGGACGGAACTTGGGTGTTTATAACAGTTGGGAAGAAACTCATTTTCAAGTTAATAGATATAGTGGTGCTTCCCACACATCGTATCAGACAAAGAAGGAAGTGGTGAGAGTTTTTAATGCTTATAGAGAGAAACAGCATGCTTCTTTCACCCCTAGAAGCCAAAATAGTTCAAACTCAACTTCAGAGTCAAATTCAGCTGTCACTTCAAGTTCTAATAAAAGACTGAAGCAAAGTGAAGAACTAGCCAAGTTAATAGATGCTCAGTTACATTTAGCTAATGAGTATCATAATAATGCACTAAAGATTGTTGCGATTTATGAAGATATGAAAAGAAACTAGATTCTGTTAATGTTGATGATAAGTAGATCACTTGTTTTAGTTGGATGAATGTATTGAATTGAAAGTAGTGTTTTTTCTGCTATGTAATTGTTCTCAGTCTTAACTTTAAAGTACTAGTAGCTTATTTGAAAATTTTTTGTTGGATGATAGAGTTTGTTTACCACATTGAATGGACTAATCCTAATTATAAATTTTTTGGTTGGGATGAGTGGACGTCAATTTTTTTATGTCATTGAATGGGGCCCCTCATTAAATGGATCAGCCTTGATTTATTCGAGATTGAATCAAGGCTTCACATTAACTTGTTTTTGAGCCCTTTTGCTTTCATGGGATGGATAAGTTGTATGTATCATTCTTAAACCTTGCATTGCTCATGAACAACGAGAAGCCCTTTGAATAATGAGATGGATTGATTAAATGGAGGTCAATTAAATCAGTTTGCTCCATAAGTTTCATCTCTGATTCTTCCTTCCAAAAAAGTTACATTTTCATTGCTTTCATGGGATGGATAATCTTCCAAGAACCCCTTTGAGAATCCAATTTGTTCAAGAAGGATTTGATATCTTTCTTCTTACATTGAAAAAAAAAATACAACAACAATACACATACATGACAACAATAAAAACTGAAAAAAATATAGCAACAAACAAATACACGACAGCAATAAAAACTAGAAAAATATACATCAACAATACACATACACAATAGCAATAAAAACTGAAAAAATATAGCAACAAACACATACATGGCAGCAATAAAAAATAGAAAAATATAGCAAAAAACACATACACGATAGCAATAAAATTGAAAAAAATATACAGCAACAATATGTTGGTGCAGGATGCACCAATTGTAGCGCCCGCCCTTACTATGCTACTTGGCGACGCTACTTATCTTTTTAACTTACTTAACTTATGCTTGAAATAAGATAGAAATTCATGGAAATACTTTGCGGAAATAGACATCCATGAAATTATTCTAAACATGCTCGTAAAGGTTTTAATTAACTCCTAAACATGTTCGTGCATAAGCTTATACTAGCTTAAATCAAGCTGGAGTAATCCCGGGAAGAAGAGCTATCACTTCTCTTTTCTCCACGGGAGCAGGCGCCTGATACTCAGGGGCAGGCGCCTGATGAGTT